>JAYESA010000298.1:0-260000 GCA_036927795.1 Iris macrosiphon
ATTTTTTACCTTTTTATTAGGGAAAAGTAGAGACCAAAAATTCATAAACAATTGCTAGATTTTGGACTCCACACTATGATGTATATATGAAATAAAATCTTGACAAAATATGAAACAACTTTATGTAATGCTATAAAACCAAATAAACCGCTACACTTAGACTCAAACTATTTAAATCCGGAACCAACCATTTCTGTCGAAAGATTTTTTTAACTTTATGTTACTAGATAGGAGATTTATTATTTTTAGAAACTTACAAGAATGAGCCAAGACTCGTCTCCGTAATACAACAAATGAGAAATATAATTAAAACAAAAATAAAAATTTGATAATCCTACGTCCCTTAAACAGTTTATCAAACATAATGTTCAAAACTTTTCTTCATACCATGTAATGAACTCTGCCTCAATGATTGATGGAGCAATTGAGGAAGTGATTGACACAGGGGCTCCTCTAAGTGTTCCAGTAGGCGGAGCTACTCCAAGCGGTGTCAAACCAGAAAGAAAGATACTGGTCATCCCTTAAGAGATGCTAAAGGGCACAAAACCAAAACAAGAGATCGAGCTAGGTTTAAAGATGGCACGGTTCCAGTTTGACTGGTTTGATCATGTGGAAACACGGTTTTAAAAATTGAACTAGATTGGCCGATTCAATCGGTTGACCCGTTACTACAAAAATAATGGAAATTAGCGACAAAAATAATCGTCGCTATATATCATATTTCTGTCATTAACAATAAATAGTGATTGAAAGAGCTCGACACTAGATTTAATGTTGTTGTCAGATATTTGTCTCTACAGCACAGACTAGCGACGAATTTAGCGACGACAAGTTAGCGATGAAAATAATCAGTCACAATATTAGCGACGACTTATCGACGTATTAGCGACATTTTCTGATACATTTTTAGGCTCATTTTTTTGTATCATCCAGTAGGTTAGCGACGAAATTTTTTCTGTTTTCCATTGCTAGTCCGTCGTTATGCTAGAAATCAGCAAAGAAAATAGCGACGAAATATCGACTTTTTCTGATACATTTTGGCTCATTTTTTGTATCATCCAGTAGGTTAGCGAAGAATTTATTCCAATTTTTTTTCGCTAATCTGTCCCTCGGCTAGAATTTTTGCAGTCATCCGTCGCTAAGTAGTCGCTGAGACATCGCTATTTCGTCGCTATCTGTCGCTTCTCAATCGTTAAACTATTCATTATTTCCAAATTTAATTATTTCTGTTATCCTCATACCTGAAACAATATATATATACACAAATATATAGCAATTTACACACACATATATCCAATTTAAGAATTATACTAAAAATATAGTAGTTTACACACACAAATGATCACAAACATAAATAGATACATATCCAACTGAGCATGATGTTCAAAATATCCAAATATATATAATACAGTAGTCATGTACTGAGTTAATAATATAGTACAAATAAAATAAAAAACTCAAAAAATGTTAACTCGATGGTTGGGGTGGTGGCGGAGGCTGCTGTTGGCTCACCATATACTGCATCATTACCGTACTGATGATCTGTTATTGCTCTTCGAGGGAAATACCAGCCAGAGTAGTAACAGAAGCCAGAGGAGGAGCTAAAGTAGAATCAGGAGCTGGTGTGGAAGCAGGAGCCAAAGAAGTAGTAAGAACACGAGACTCTGTCACATCTCTCATCTGTCGCTGTAGATCATGCAAAATCTGCGTGACCTGCTCCTTAGAGATAGCACCAGAATGAACTCCGAGGGCAGGCTGTGATGGTGCAGGTGGACATGGAGGAGGACCTCTAGAGTAAATGGATGGCTGGGTTACCAACGATCTGGTACCGTATATGCTTCTACCTTTTCCTCTCCCGACAGCTTGGATCCACAAATTGTTCCTCCTAGCCAGCGTACGGGGCTGACTACTCAAAACTCCTTCATCGACCTAACTCTCTAGTGTCTCATACGTCTCCTATATTATATATATAACTAAGTTTAGAGTTTGGATATGCTATTTTAGACTCATAGTTAGGAAATTAGATGCCGTCGATTAGGGTTAAGGTTTTTATTGTTAATTTGGGTTAAGGTTTTTATTGTTAATTTGGGTCATGGGCAGGATATTTAGAGTTAGATTAACTTTTTAGGTTAAGCAAATATATTTAAATTAAAAATATATATGATCAAATTCATTTGATAATATTTTATAAAAATGAAACTTAAATATGCCTTGGCTGCCCGCTCATCTATGAACTTCCCTTTCTTGTTGCATTTGTGGGTCGTTCGAAGAGTTTGGGGAAGTCGACGGTGCTCGGGTCTTCGCATGTCCTTGCGGCCTCCTTACACTATAATAATTAAGTAATTAATAACTAAAATAATAATTAAAAAAATTTAACAAGGATAAAATATTAGAATACTCACCATCCGTCGATAATGCTCGGAGTACGGGATAAATTCACCTGTGTGGTGACCACCCTTACCACGGGCCGCCTTCTCCTTCGCGCAGTTGGCCTTATATACTAGAGTGTCCATCTTCTCCTTCATCTTCTCCTAGAACTCCTCTTTCAGCCAATTCTTGCGCTGATCTCCTAGAAGTGTAGCTAGTGCCTTCTGGTCGTTAATTATATCCCTTAACCTTTAACTGGTGATGGAGTTGTAGAACTTCTGGATTGACTCAAATTTGTGATTCGACCATTAGTACATATTCTATAAATCAAAAAATAAAAATAAAAATAAAAATAAGATAATATTTAAGCAATGTTATCAACAAAGACAATCTTATATATACCCCCAATATCTCAAGCCAAACATATCGACTATTCGGTGGGATGTCACTGAAGTTGGATAAGGACCATGAAAGTAACGTCGCATGATTTCCTCCAACTCATTTCCAGCCTTGACCGAAAAGAACCTGAAATAAGTAAACAATGTACAATTAGGATAAATAAAGTATAAATTATCAATGAAATAAAATTATATACTTACGTCGCTCTATCGGCCTAAATCTCAGGATGACCGATATTAGTAGGTGCCACGACCCGTACCCAGAATTTGGGCATGAGCCGTGGGTACGTCCAGCCTACGCCGCAGCATCGACGGTAGAACGCTTTCTAGGTCTCAAATATACTAAACATAACTCACAGCCTGTCAATGATATCAACTCCATAAGGAGGACAATGAATAATGCATTGCTCAACAGTTCACAATATGTACTCAATCACAATAACTATAAGAAATAAATGGCACGATGAGATAAAAAGATAAGGAGTACTGACATAGTCAAACACAACGATTCAAAATAGAGATAAAACTAAAGTCTAGCTGTCCAACATAAATAGTCTCAACAAAGTCTCAACATAATCTCAACATAAGTCTCAAAATAAGTCTCAACGATGCATAAAATATAACTGTCTAAATAGCTGCAGGTAGTGTCTCCTTTAAGGGAAGGGACTCCTCTAATATCTCTGGTATGTAGTATACCTCTACACCTGGCCCATAGTGTGTAGGACAGAAGTCCTCAAGATCCTCTGAAAAAATGTTATCCAGTCAGGATTGGAACGAAGTACAAGCACTAACAACAGTTCCATTTATATTGACAAAAACTATAATACAGTATAAAAAAATACAAGATGGAGATAAATACTAGAAATAAGAAATACCGGAGATAATGAAATACTAGAGATAATGTAATACTGGAGAATAAACAGTCAGCCAAAGTACAACTAGCAATGAACAAAAATTTAAGTGAATGCTAGAACAATGAACTGGAAATACAGAAATAGAATATCTATCTAAGTGTGTGAAACATCAGTCTATCATGTGATCGACTTGGGACAAGATCAGGCTTGTTATATATGATTGACTATGATTCATGTGAGGTCAGGCTAACCATCTGGTTAGCTATAATGTGAGTAATAGTCAGACTAATCATATATAACAGGCTATGAGGCATGTAAATGGTCATGTTACACCCAACGTGATGTGTGGGGTGAGCTATGATGCATGTAAAGTGGGGTATGATCACATAATCTACTAATATTTCCCCTCCCCCAGCTAGCACGATGGATTCCAATCGTGACTCCTCATGACAGGTATCGATGATGCTAACCCGTGTATCTATAGTGTCAGAATCAAGTACGCTATATAACTAGAATCATAGAGATGATCAACATAATAAAAACTGTCAGAGAATGTACTCGCCTGTGGTCCTGCGCTGGCAATACCAATATCCTGTTTTCGTCTAAATGCACATGTGTTACACTAGCACATACACAAACATAATTATACTGAACTCAAAAACTATACTAGGGGTGCTAACTGGCCAAATAGCCGGGTCAAGTGTACGTCTAAATGCACATGTTATGTCCTCGAATACTGTGCATAACAAGACAGTAACTGGCACTAACACATGTCTAAAACTCTAAATCCCGTGTAACACTAACACATGCCTAGCTAGTAGGTTAGGGTACACAAGGCAGACAGCTCACTAACACTTAGGGTCATACAAATATACAAATATGGGATACCCACAACTAATACCTATGGCCATACAACATATGTAATACTAGCATATCAATTTCCCATAAAGTATATACATATATTAAATCTAATTATCATACACACATGCACATACACACATACTAGCTATTAGGTTCACTAACACAGGGTTACGCAACGCACATACGGAAGAAGGCGAGTTACGAACCTTGGCATTGGCGTGCACGTGAACGAGGAGGGGGTAGTCGATGACGAGGGAGGTTGTTGACTGGAGGTGGTGCTCGGGCTGCTGTGAAGTCGGAAAGGGACTGTTGCTCGGCTGCTGGGGTTATCTCCTGTGAGGTGGTCGACGGTGAACTGGAGGCTGTGGGTCGATGGTGATCAAGTCTGGGTCGGGATGGTGGTGGTGACGGTGGTGAAGGTTCTGGGTGCTCAGGCGGTCGGGAGGCTACTATGGGGTTGCTCGGGAAGTCGGGTGGAGGTAACCCAGCGGTGAGGGGGTTGGGATGATTGGTGGGGTGATCTATTCGGCGTGATAGTGATGACAATGACGATGATAGTGTTAATGGTGGCGGTGGTGTAGATGATGATGTGGGCTCGGGGAGATGGCGGGATGGAGTAAGGTCGTGGTGGTGGAGCTGTGGTCGGAGGTGAAGTCGGGGAGAAGTGGAGAAGAACGAGACGATGGTGGAGACGGTTCTATCGAGGTAGCCTCTGCTCGACGGTTGCACTGCTTGGGAAGTCGGGGATGGAGGCGGTTGCTGACAGCAGGGGGGCTCGACTGTGATGTGGGATGATGACTGCTCGTATTAGGTTTAGGGTTACTTTAGGTTTTTGATGTTGGTGATGGAAATAATGGAGGAAAGGAGAGTTTTTGTATGAGGGAGAAGTGGGTGATGAAAACCTTAGGATTAGGGCTGGCCAAGTATTTTTTGGGATGGGGTTGGGTGTTTACATGAAGAAAATTTGAATAGCTAGGATTGAGTGGGTTTGAATGGAGGGCCAAGATGGCTTAAGGGGGAAGGTTTGAGTGTTGCACACTCCAAAATATGGAGAAAATACATATGACCGGTCAATAAAGAGGGGAGGTATTTCTTCATGTGTTGGGTCCAATGGAAGGTGGACACCTCACTGCATTTTTGCATAAAAGTCCCCAACAATTAGAAAATTGCATAAAAAGTGGGAATTGGGATTGAATGAGGAAAAACACCATGTTTGGTGTGATGTAGTGGTTAAAAAGGGTGTGTGGTATTTAGTATGAATCTTGAGGGTGTGAGTGGGAGTTTGGTTTGGTGTTGGGCCTAGTTTTGGTTTAAGTTAGGTCCTTACACCAATTTAATTAAAATTAATGTAAATGGTGTTCTAAAATTAATTGAAAGTACATAGGGTTAAAATTAGGTGGAACACAAGTGTTATGAACGTAGAAGACTCAGAATAAAATATTTTCATAATTTGGGTTGCCCAAAATGGGTCGAGGTTGTGTCTCCAATTTCGATTGGAACGGACAAAGATGCAAAGTTGGATTTATTTGGAATTAAAAATAAATATCCACGATGAATATTGTGAGACTAAAATAAAGCACAAAAGAGCATATTTATGAGTTACACAAAGGTCCGAATGGAAGACTGGCACATCTAGGACAAGGGTGTAAAATTTGTTGGAAGGCAAAAGCTAGTATAGCGCTCAAAATATCGAAGCAATGGTAAGGTACAACAATGAATAAAATCACAGTAATGAATTATAACCTGAATAATTAATCCCGAATGATACAAATTAAAATCCATAATCCTATAATTTGTCCAAGGGTTCATCTAGTGGGTTTCTAGGTCCAGTCCACTAACCTATACATTAAAGAACACTCTACAATATATATATATATATATATATATATATATATATATATATATATATATATATAATATCATGCAATATATATAAAATAAAATATACACAATACTTATAAATAATAAAAAGACAAAATACCCCTATTTTAGAATATGGTAGTGACAAGTCTACCCTCCTTAAAAAATTTCGTCCTCAAAATTGAATTAAACTTAACACAAGAACATACAATCAGACAAAGAATTATATCTCAAGCTTGTGCTCTGATGCTCAAATATTTACACATGATGTACTGTACTAGACCCACACTCTCATCTATGGCATCAACTCAATTATCCCCAAATACCCTGATACATGTGATGAACTCAACACTCTGATACATTCAACACTATGATATGCATCCCTGTACACACCTTTATCCTCTAACATACACTTAATTCTGGCATATTCACTCATTAATTCCTATCCCTATACACTGATACCCACATCGACTAATCACTAGTTCACAAGATATCCATAGATACATCCATATTGCACACACCTGTCTATTGATACCAAAATCTGACACCAAGAACCTCTAATATAACCATAGGTCAAATGATGCATCCAAAGTTTGATACCCCTATCCCTTTGGTACCACTGTTTCTACTACAAGCACACCTACTGCTAGCTCTCGTATCTACGACAATTGTTTATACTAGTTGTTCTTATCACTCAAGTGTACACCAAGTGCAACACAACACACTAAGTACTACTCCCTCTAATACAACTCTAGATGGACACCCAAGTCAGTTTGCAGTGTCATCTCAGGCATGCTCAAGCCAACAGATCCTTACACATGCACATCATCCACTCATATACTGATATACATTTTTTACCTCCATCTATCTAAGTATACCTATATATATATATATATATATATATATATATATATATATATATATATATATATATATATATATACTCACAGTCTCTAACACTTAAGATACATACAAATACACCAATTATCTGCACCCCTCAATTGTGTACTAAAATTTATACTGCCTGGATTACTTGCACTATTACTTCCAATAATTTTTTATCCATATTAACTGATACACCAATCTAATATTATCACACGAGGTACATATTGTTACTAGCACATTGCTTAACTAATCCTTGATATAGAAAGACTAGCACTATTGGTAGAGTAACACTAGCTTCATCATTAGATTATCTCATCACACTCACTAGACCTCATGATCACTTGTACTAGCTATTAACTTATATAATACACATGCTTCACTTCACTCCCAAAGGCAGACATATGGTTCCATATCTCTATTGATGTACAAGTATCTCCCCTTAACCTTTTACAGACTGATACACTAATCAGTGATACACTTCATACCTTCCATGATCAATCTTGATATTTCTCAACCCATGACACACTATTGGAATTTTCTAATACTTATGCTTCTACTTTCATGAAATCTCACACTGAAACTCATCACCCACTGTGCATCTTGCACATAATTTTTAGACACTCTTCCATCTATTGCTTCCAACCTATTACTGGCCTCAATATCAGGTGATACATCCATCATTAGTCATATACCGATATACTCATATCTAATCACATCAAGGCCCTAATTTTATCTGTAACACAAGTCTTACTACTTAGCATAATATATTCTTATTCCCTCACACTCTCCTATCCACTTATGGGTACCCCCCTACTATGGCACACTCATTAATACCCTTTATGCATATATATTTCTTTACTCTTGACACACCCAAGTATCAACCACCAAATTGAATATCATGCTCCATTAATTTTCAACATAATTTCCTTGATACAAAATTGTTTACATGGATCACACAACTACATGTGTAAACCCCCTCGACTAATTCAAGATTATTAGAATTTAATTTAAAATGCTAGGATGTATTTTGGGATTAAATAGGATTAAAATATGCTTTAATGCACCTCGCCATTACATCACGCCTTAGCAACGTCGTAGTCTTGAGGGAGAGCCGGCTTTTATTTAATTTAATTATAATTGAGATCAATCCTACCTCAAACGAGCCCGACCAAGCCACCTTGCACTGCTACGTGGACCAACCCCAACCAGGTAAGACAAGCCCACCCGCAAGGAAGCCCATATTCGTCATCAACACCTATAAATACCAACCCCTCATGCAAAACCCTAATAAACCAATATTCTCCCTGTTCCCAAACCCGCCGAACCCCCCCTGCCGAACTGCTCCCAAACCCGCTGAACTCCCCGGCCGAACTACTCCCAAACCCGCCGAACCCCCCGGCCGAACTGCTCCCAAACCCGCTGAACTCCCCGGCCGAACTGCTCTCCAATCCGCAGACTTTCCCCAACCGACTGCAACCCCTACGACCGGTGTACACCCCAGCCCCGTCTGTTCCGGCCAGGGCATTGCCGTAAGCCAACACCGACCCCCGCATCTGGACGACCATCCCCGCGCGACTCCACCCGGCAGCGCCGACGCCGGAGCGGCTACTGCTACTGCGGTCCCTGCTCTTGTTGATTCAGCCGCTGCCGCTGACGCTGCTCGTCGACCGACGCCGGAGTTCCACTCGCCGAAAGACGGTCAGACGACGAGAAGGACCCCACCCCGCCAGCAAGGTAAATATCGGTACCCTTGTTACGAGTTCATATGGGAGTATCGTGTCATCGCAAGAGTCATATTCTGGTGACAACTTAGTTAACCCTAAATTATATCTATAGCGGTGACAATTAGCAAGAAATTAGAACTCATCTAATAACCAGTGAGTGCTCAAATCTTGAAGCCTGACATCAACGACCAGTATTTCACCTGGACCCTGGGCATAAATCTAGCCTGTTGAGTAAGAAAATCAAGGACCTTTCTGAGTAGAGTAGAAGTAATTGGCAAACCTTAACTCGGTAAATTATTGTTGCAAGATGAATGCTGACCAAAGATAGAACACAGGTACACCTTAGCTACGTGTACATGTGACGCTGTATTAGGTCCGCAGTAAACCGACAATAATACCTAGGAGCAACGTCATAATTATCTATGTAATTCTTAGTGACTGATATTAGATTGTTATATTATATTTTATGCTTAGGAACTTTGGATCAGCCAGGAGACATTGCAGGAACCAGCTTTTGGCATTCCCAGCTTCAGGACACAGGCAAGATACCTTGCTATATTTACTGTTTAAATTAAATATGCATCTGTTGTATTGTATTCTTGTTGCTTGTAGTTTATACAACTGTGCGTGTCCGAGTTATCTCGGGTGCAGTCGACGGTTACGTCGATGATTAGTATATATATGGAGTTAGCTCTTAGCAGACCCAACCCATCAGACGATACTTTGTTATTGTCCGAGACCTGACACCTTACACGGTCACTGAGACATATTCATATTGGGATGCGGGTTTACGCACTCGACTAGCTATCGTTGCGTATCACTTACATCACGGTTAGTATGTAGTCAGGAGATAGTTTAGAGACTTGGCATATAGATACATGGTATGCACGTCGAGTAGTCGACTTGCGTGTCTACATTGGGCGAGGAGGACAACTAGTAGGCGTATGGGGTACACACATTGGAGCTGTAGCTTCGGAGGAACCTCGGATCCAATGACTTTCCCTTTATACTGATGCCACGTTCTTCGGAGCGATATGGACGATATACTATACAGATGCCACTCTCTTCGGAGCATGGACGCTATGCCTACACCTACCCATACGCACCAGCGTTGTCCTCACATTGCATTCACTTAGATGGCTAGCACACCCTTATTATATTTATTTTATTCAGTATTCATATATACATGTTGTTTTCTTGTATCTTGTCACGCCCCAGTCCCAAAAATACGTAGGACTAGGACACGTAAGCATGCCAGCCGCATGGATATGGCAACTCCAATATATGGAAACCAAATCCACACGTACGCTGTAATATGAATATCAAATCCACAAGTGGTATAACTGTAATACAAGTCACAGGGTAAAATCTAAATCTCATCCACCAAAATCATATAGAAATAAATAAACAGTATCGATGAAACTAGATCTCAATAAGAAGTATCTAGGATGATAGTTGGATGGAAACAAATCCACTACCAACTCGAATAGGAAAGGTAAATACAATATAAGTACAACACAATCAAACCCAATATAAGTATACCAGCTATCGATCACGGCTCGAAGAGAAGACATCCACTAAGCATATACAACCATCCAAATCTGCGCTCCTACAAATACTCAAGAACAGATACACCTGGCAGCGGACCAGGTCCTCAGAGGGACGTAACAAGATACAAAAAATATGAGCCAACTTGAATACAGTAAACATGCATATAATTTGAAAATAAATAAGTACGCTGTACAAGACAATCTATATGAATGCAAATAAGGACAATTTTTCGACGTATGGGCAAGGGTAGTCTACTCGATCTTAGCCTCACAACTCACACACCCGTCTAGAACATCAGAAATTGACATACCTCTGGGGTAGCGACCAGCGCGACCCTACAGAAATCGACATACCTCTGGGGTAGCGACCAACGCAACACACGCCCGTAGTGCGAACTATATACTACGGTTTACCAGAGTGGTTAAAAGCCCATACGCCTAATGATTGTCCTCCCATGATACTAGGTGCCATGTGTGTGTCAACATATCTAATACATAGTAATGACTGGAGAAAAACTACACTTGCAAGAACTATACAGAAATGAAATAAATAAAAAAAATATAAATAGCATGCAAAGTACTATAAATAATTTGGCAAGGTATCTTACCTGGGGTCCTGCTGCTGGTATGAATCAGAGTCCAAGTCACAGTCCAAATAGCCTATGTATTACAAATTTATCACGTCAAAAAATAATTTATTTTAATTTATTTAATTCTGAAATAATTACTCTAAAATCCTATTTTAATCTTATTATTCTGATTTTTATGTTAATTCCTAAATTTTGTCCAAAGAAATTAAATTTTATCAACTCGAGACTCATGGCACGCAAATCGAGGCAATCTGTTGATCGAAAAGTCAACCAACACAAACTCAATTTTCATGCATGATTTCCTGTAGATTTTAGCGTCAAAAATATGCTAGAATTTACGGCTCATCCGAATTCAAATTCGTTTGGAAATTATGGCACATACAAATTTTGTATTGTGCACCGATGGTTAAATTCTAACCTAGAAGTTCTACAGAATTAACAGTATGTAAATACTTCGAATTAAAATCTAGGAAAAATATATGTCTATTATCTTGACATTAGCTTTCCGAAACTTTAAACGGTTCATGATTCTGATTCCGGGTTCTCCTGAAATTGTGAAAACATCAAAATATGTCTATTTTCGGACATGCTATGCTCTACGAATTTTCCAGAATTTAATACTAATAATTTAGAAAAACAATTTATATAATCAGAAATCTAACCTCATTATCGTTCTAACAAAAAAAACTAGGCCTCGTTTGGAGTCCGGAGCTATGCGCAATGGCTTCTGGAAGATGAAGGAACCCTAGATGATAATTCTCCAAAAATCGGCTGAAGAAAAACTCTAGAAATTAATATCTAAACTATTATATATATATATAGGAGAGAGAAAGTGCAGCCGCGGCTCACAGCACACCACGTGGCATCCATCCGTGCAGCCCCGCCCAGATCGAACGGTCGCAGTTCGATGCGGCTCGGCTCAGCTGAGTCCGAGTCGAACTCGGTCTCGGCTCGGCTCGAGGTCGGCTCGGCTCGGCTCGCACCCACTCAGCGGTCACTGACAGGCGGGCCCGGCACTGTTCACTACTGGAGGCTGACAGGTGGGCCCCCTGTTTGCTGACTGGGCAGAATTAATTACTTTTTGGGTTTTCTTTTTCAGAAATTAGTTTTTAATTCAGTTTTTCATAATTAACTCGAAATAAATGCTAAAAATAATCAAAAAATTCCCAAAAAATTCTAGAAAATATATTTTATTATTTAAAACCTAAAATAAAATTTTGGGATATTTTTAATTAAGTTTGAACATAAAATAAATTCTTTAAAGTCCTCAAAAATTAGTGTTACTAGTTTTTAATTAACTAAAAATTATAAAAAAATCCCAATAATCTAAAATAGCCTAAAAATAATTCTAAATTAATATTTATAGAAGTAAATATACTAAAAAAAATATTTTCTAATTAACTAAGATAATACTCTAAATAAATTCAACATCTATAATAAATATAATAATATAAAATATACACAAATACCTATTTTGGGTGAGGGAGTTTACATATCTTGTTACGTCCCTCTGAGGACCTGGTACCTTTCCAGATTTAGACGAGGCTTACTACCCCACCGTATACGGCCCGGGACAAGAGACGAGATTTGCTACAGCTGAGGAGTTGGAGGTGCAACCGTCAGAGTTCCCGTGATCAGTTGGTAGGCTTTTAGCCTAGTTGGAGGGCATCATTATCTAATTAGCTGATGCTCTAGTCATTATCTTTTATATCTCATTTCAGTACTTTATTTCGTCACAGTAGTGGGTTTGTTCCCACCAGACATCACTGGTTGTACCATGATATCTTGAGACTGGTATTTATCAACCAGCAGTTTATTTAGTGTTTCTTGCTCTTTATATTGTGGATGAGATTAGATTACTTGTTATTGACTGATATTGGACATGTTAGTATTATAGGACAGCGTAGCACTCTTCGTGGATCCATTAAATTGGGATACCTCGGAGATGTGTCAGCTGGCCATTGCCACGTGGCTTGGTTCCGTATATTTTGGGACTGGGGCGTGACAACATGAATTCATAACTATCCAGGACTGGCATGCTGACTCTGGTACTAACTCCTGGAACACTCATTGATACTCTTTAATCCCCCTTCTACCTATAGTACCAATACTAACTATAATGACACCTATCATAAAACTATTGCTACAAGGTACTACGCTATGGGTTATCTCTAGATTGATGCCTATTGCTCACATGTCCAACTAATAAACACTTACAGACTCACAAGCCACACTCCCAACAGTCAACACTGATACTCAAGACACAGACCTAATTGCAAGTCACCAATTATCACACTAACAAGGAACCCTAATGGAAAGAAGCTCTATAAGGAACTGGACTGAAGGTATCTCTACTGCTAGCAAAAAAAATGATGGAACAAGGTCCTATAATAATATAAGTGGATAAGTATTGAGATGATACTTTAAGAATTAATTTAAGATACAACCTGATAACCATACACATCTGTCCGAAATCATGACACTCAGAATCCTCGCCACGCAAGTAAGCATAGCTGCGATAAACGATAGGTTCCATAACTAAGGTATGCAACTCTATAATCATGTCATCTAGAATCCTCACCACACCAACCGGTATGGCTGCGAGAAACTCTAAATTTTATAAGTATGATATGTACATCCAAGGTCAAGTTGCTATATTTTTGCCATGACAGCTAATGTGGCTGCGATAAACTCTATGCTCCATAACCAAAGTAGACGTTTCACCTTTCTCACTATCCTCATCAACATATGTCATTAGATGATACCGTAATTTAGTCCATAAAATTTATCTCGATATAAAATCAAACTCAACAACGATACCAAGAATTAAATTTAACAACCGATTAACAAAAATCAAATTCAATAAGAACAAGTAAGAACGGACGGAAACAAGGAAAAAGATTTAAATTGGAAATTATAATAAGATTCTCAAGGGTCGTACCAGGAATCTCTAAAAATTTGTGATTGAGTATCATCTCTCATCCTAGTATCCTATATCCTATATCCTATCGCAGACTCGCAGTAGTACAACTAAGACGTCGCACTACCACGACATCGCACTACTTGCGAAGCCTGACCTGCAAGGGCCGCCACTAAAAATGTGTCACGACCCTGTAAAATCCACTAATTTTAAATATTGTATTTATTTAATTATTTATTTATATTATTTCTTAGTTAATTAGAAAATAATACTTATTGATTTAATTACCTAGATAAATACTCGTTTAGAATCATTGCACAAAAACTATTATTTTATTTTAGAAATCGTTGAAGAAGAGTGATAGATTTTTTTTGAATTTATTTTGGGTACAAATATTTTTTTTATATACCTCAAATATATATGTAAATAATATATAGTTATTAAATATAATAGTAATAAGTAATAGTTATAATAATAATAATAATAATAATAATAATAATAATAATGAGTAATAGTTATAATAATAATAATAGAATGAAAAGAAAAGAAAAAGAAAAGAAAAAATAGTAATACTAATAATAACTTAAATACTAATCCTTAAACTAACTAACCTTTAACCAAAAACTCTAAATTCCTAAACCCTTAACTAACCTAATACAAAACCCACCTCGCTGCAAACAAAAGCCCTCCCCCCCCCGCAGACTTATATCTCTCTCTCCCTCTGCCTCTTTATACATATATATATATACACATATTAAAAACTCTATTCCTAAACCCTAACCCTAATCTCTCAAACCTAAACCCTACGCCAGCACGGCGCCGTCGCCCCCGCGTCGACCGCCTCCGCAGCCGCGCGCCACCGCCTCCACCGTCCCCCGCCGTCCGCGTACGTGCGCGGGGGCACAACATCACCACTCAACATCCCATCTTCAAGGTAACATATCTTCTTCATCTCTCGTCCTTTTCCCGAGCGGTTTGTCCGTGTACGTTCACAACCTAACCCTCTAGGATTTTCATTCAAGCGGGACAAATTTTTGTGTCCTGGATTGGTCGAAACATTGACTGAAAAATGACCGAAAAACTGACCAAAAATAGTCCAGAAACTTCAACCCAAACACCCATGTTCACACCCAATTTGCCGCCAACCTGTTTAATATTTTCAAAAACTAATTGAAGGATTTTTTTTTCTCCATATAATCGAGAATTTTTTTGTTCTTTTAGTTTTTGTTAATTTGTTCTATGTGTAAAATTATTTGACCTCCAAAATGACCCAAAACTTGATTTTTTAAAACTGAAATTTTGTGATACGGAGCGTGCCCCGCCAAACGGGACCTCCATATCGCGTACCAATTGTACCAAAATGCGCTTATGGTATGTCCTGACATGTGAGATTTTACGAAAACTGATTTGGACGTGTGTGCATATCGAAATTAACCCGTATCCGTAAAAAGTCTCAATATCGCAACTTTTGCAAAATACCACACTATTTTGTATACGCTTGTCAGAATGCAACAAAACTTACGCCATTGGATTCGTTGTATCACGCTGGTCCTGTGACCTAAGTTTCATACGATTCTGAGACAGTTGATCAAGCCGCCTATTTGTGGGCCCTACGGTTGACTTTAAGGGCAAATTTGTGATCGGCTTACCGGAATTCAAAATTGGATATACCGTTAAGTTCATATCGACGTTTAGAATTTTTTGACCTATAATTTGTCCCATTTAGAGACCTTTACCTCTGCCACGCTTTTCGTTGTATAGTGGGCCACATGTGGACCCCGCTTTGATCCAAAATTATCGTTTTGCCCCTGTTGTCACGACCCGCACCCGGTGTAAGGGTACTAGTCGAAAATAATGCCCAGCCTACGCCGCAGAATCGGCGGTAGAATGCTGTCTAGATAATCTATCTAACAATATAATAAACCACCAATAATGATAGTATACTCAATCACAGAACTAAGATAGAAATGAGCACGAATCAGATAAAGAATAGAATAGTCACAATACAACTCATGAGTCTAAAATAATACATCAATGAGTCTGAAGAGATACAAAAATAAGCTGGAGACAAATCCAGTACAAAGAATACTACTAAGCTACAACTCCAGGGTCAACTGTCTCAGTTGGGATAAGTCCCTCTTGAGCCAGGGTCTCAGAATTTAAACCTACAACATCCTGGGGTCCATAAAAGGTAGGGTACCACTCCTCAGTGTCATCTGAAAAAATATATCTAGTCAGGAAAGGAGTAGAGTACATCTCTAACAGCAGTTCTAATTAATGATAAAAACTATGTAATAGTAAATAGCTGTGGATAAACAAGATGCACAATAGATACAAGAGATATATGTACAATAAGGAAATACTGGAAATAAATATAATAATGAACAATATGCCAATGGAACAATAATACTAATGACTAAGTGTGTGAGTACTAGCTTAACATGTGATCGGCTTGGGCAAGATGCAATGCGGCCTGGCTAATCATACGTGCGGTGCATGATCAACACTATTCTATAATCTGTACTTTATTTAATAGGGATATTGATCACATATCTATACTAATACTTCCCACCCCCGACTGGTATAATAGATCCAACCACGGTATGCTATGGCACTAGATTCCCCAAGAAGAGAGCGACTCCTCCCAAAAATTGGTGTCTGTACATATACAAGATAACCAATAAAATAATACTTGCACCATATACACCATATACCAAGGAATAACATCTCATGATGAGATCCGGATATACCAATCCGTGTAACCATAGTGTCAAGAGAACATGGATATCTACACTAGATACAGTGAACATAGAGGATATCATAAATGAGAAACTATCAGAGAATGTACTCGCCTGAAGTCCAATGAACAGTCTCACAGATGTCTGACTCGGTGCCTCGAAGACCTAGATATGGAATACAACATCAATACAAGGTCCCGAAAAGAGAACAAGTTAAACTAGTCAACTTCTAGGTCAATAAGTCAATTCTAAGTCAAAAGTCAACTATGGTCAACTCTAAAGTCAACTAAAGTCAACTATGGTCAACTATGGTCAAACTAAGGTCAACTATCTATTTCTAGGTTGCACAAGTCTAGTACCAAAAACTTGGATCAAAATACTAAAATCTAAGTCATAAAACTACATTCTTAAATATTAGGATACCGTATCTTAGGATACGTGAATCCAAGGTAAACCTCACAATACCTATATATCAATCAATAAAGTATATAATATAGAATATTAAATACAACAATTAGGAATCATGGTTTTGAACCCACTTGGTATCCACACAAAGTAATGCTCAAGATACATATAGGTATATTATTTACTCTAATACATAATATATTATATATAAACTAATATATTATATAATTAAAAATAATAACAATACTAGTATAATATCTCACCACAAATATATTTATATATATATACATATATATATATATATATATATATATATATATAAATATCATATATAAAATATAAACTAAAACTGCCTAATTGTCACTGAAAAACTGTGTGGAAAATATTTATTTTCAATAAACAGCCTTTTAGTGACAGTTCGAACCGTCACAGAAAAACTGTCGCCAAAGCTGCTGTTTAAAACCCACTGTTGTCACTTATTAGTGACAGTTCTCAACTGTCACCAAAATTTTCTTCGTCGCTGCTGCTCATTCCCGCCCGCCGCTGCTGTGCATTTAATGACAGAATTTGTCATTAATAGCTTCAGCGGCTGCTGCTGCTGCTCAAGGTTATTAATGACAGGATCTGTCATTAATAGCTGCTGTCGCTAAAAACAATTAATATATATAGATATATATATATATTAATATATAAACCAATATATATATATATATATAAAGCAATTAAATATATATATATATCTATATATACATAATCCTATATATATAAATAAATATTAAAAACTACAATACACATCCATGCATTAATGTACATATTTAACATGGCTAGAAGCACACATAAAAATATATTCATTAATATACAATTAATTATATAATAATTATAATTAATATAATTACTCATTTAAACACATAAATATTTTTATAAAATATTTATATATAATTTATTTTATTAACAAGTTGTAACATATATAAATGCATGTAAAGAAAGCTATATATATATATATATTTATACATTATATTAGTACACATAAAAATATATAGATCTATGATACAATAAATACTATAATAAATATACTAAAATAAATATGTAACAACTATATATATTTACTAATTATAATTCAAGAATTAAACCATAAATAATTAGATCTATACAAAACACACACAATTGGAGAGTATCACACCGTATCCCACTAGATCAAGGATACGCATGCGACACGAGTCCAACACACAACCAATTGTATCCCGAAGGATACAAATAAGTTACAAATATTATTTATGACCAAATCAAAGTGTCAAATATAGATCTATGTGTCCGTGTCAAAATACAACATGTACAAAGTCCCGTGTCGGAGGGAAAACCCCCAAAATGACACGTATCACCAAATTGTTGGGATACGACCTACACGTACCCAATTATGGACACAACACTAGCCCCAAACATATAAGCACATGCCCAATTGATCTATAGGATCAATTGACACACACAACAAAATGTAAATTCGAAATTCCTCCAAAATTGACACAAAAAGCACTATAACTTTCTCCATGGGTCTCCTATGAACACAAAATCAAGTCCTATGGGTAGTACATACATATGGGTTGATTTTACATGATTAAATCTCAGATTTAGAAGCTATTTTAAGGGGAAAAACTGAATTATACCTATTGGGAGATGGATTTCCAATAAAACCTCCAATTGAGATGATCTTGCTTCCAAATTGTAGATCCTTGCTCCTCTTTGTAGATCCTTATTTCCTCCTTCTAGATCCTTGCTTCTCAACTTTCTAATGGTGAATTGGGAAGAATTTAGAATGAATTTGGTGGAGAATTGGAATGGGAATGAAAGGAATTTGGGAGTGGAAAATTCTAGATCTAGATTTGGAAATGAGAATGAGAGGAGAGAGAATTCCCCCCCCCTCTAATATAGGCCGGCCTTACCCCTTCTCCAAGCAATTATAAAATATCCAATGTACCCCTTGGGGCCTCTCATGAAAAAATAATTAAGGAAGGAAGCTTCTAGTCTAATAATTTAATTAATTTAATCCATCTCCTTAACAATGGGCTTTCTAAATGGGCCAAGTCTAACTAATTAATTCATGTTGGTCCATGGGTCCAAACTAAACTAGTTGGGTCCACTAATATAAGTCTAAAATAATTAAATAACATCTAACAATAATTAAATAATACAACAAATAATTATTTACCATGCACAATAATTAATTAAATAGGAAAAGACTAAAATATCCTTTCCTAGAAAATATGGTAGTGACACCTGTGTCCAAATTGGACGAAAAGGTAATATTTTTTAGCTATCTCACTTATTCTGGGAACGTTGGTGATGTTTATTTTAGCATCTGGAGATGTTCGTTCTGGTGCCATAGTTCTGATCCCTTGTGCTTGATATCTGGACGCTTATACTTCGCAGCTTTCTAGCCAGGCAAGATACCTTGCCAAATTATTTATAGTACTTTTGCACGCTTATCATATTTTTGTATATTCATTATATATGTATTTTTTTTCAGTCATAATTATATACTATATATATGTTGACACACACTTGACACATAGTATCATGGGAGGGGAGGACAATCAATAGGCGTATGGGCTATATCCACTCTGGTAAACCATAGTAACTAGCACGCACTACGGTAGTTGTGTCACGCTGGTCGCTACCCTCACGGTATGTCGATTTCTGGTGTCACGCTGGTCGTTACCCTCGTGGTATGTCAATTTTTGATGTTCATGGATGTGTGTGTGGGTTGTGAGATTAGATAGAGTAGCCTACCCATGCCCATACGTCAAAAAGTTGTCCTCATTATGCATATTCATATAGATTGTCTAGTACAACGTACTTATATATTTTCTATCTATTATGCATGTTTTACTGTATTCAATTGGCATCCTTCTATGTATCTTGTTACGTCCCTCTGTGTCACTACCACGTTCCGAAAACAGGAGTATTTTCGACTTTTTAAATATTTAATATTATTGGTAGTTACAATTTAGTAATTGCATGATAGTATATTAATTTAAATAATTATGTGTGATGTGTAATTTATATATATATTATTATATGCAGTGTTCATTTACTGTTTGAGCTGGTAGACTTGACCTAGAAGCCAGTAGACGAACACCTGTCGGAATTATGGAAATTTTTGTATTTAATTATTTATTTAGAAATTTATTTATTGGAGGTTGTAATTAATTACCGTATTTTAATTAATTATTGCGCATTGCCTTGCTTCGATATTTGGAGCGCTACCCTAGCTTTTGTCTTCCAACAAATTTCACAATCTTGCCCTAGACATGCCCGCCTTCCATTCTGCTATTTTTGTAACTCATAATTATGCTCTCTGTACATTATTTCTAGCCGCACAAAAATCGTCGCGGACGTTATTTAATAAATTTTTATTTTTGTATCGTTGTGCGTTTCAATCAAAATTGGGGACAATCTTGACCTATTTTTTGTGCGACCCAAATTAGGGTAATATTCGGTTCTGAGTCTTCTTCATTATTGGTATTGATGACCTGACCTAATTTTGGCCCCATGTACTCCTAATTAATTTTAGAACACAACCTGCATTTATTTCTAATTAAATTGAGGATACTATTTAAACCAATTCTGAAAATCCTAATTTAATTCCAGTGCCCGGCAATGGAGCCCATACCAAACTTATAGCGCCCCCTGATCCTACAAAATACTGGACACCGAATCGCCCGCCAAATTCTCGTTATTTTATGTGTCTGTGCAAATACCCAAATTTAAGGGGGCTAATTTGCAAATTGGCATTTTTGTGTCAACACCCATTTGTTAAAACCAATGTGGAATCCTTAATATTTAATTAGCCTCTCACCCTCATCCCCACATGAATTATTTTCTCCATGTCAAATCTGGACCACTCATTTAAAGGGGGTCAATCACCACCCTTGATTTCACAACATCCTCTCTCCCTATATAATGTCTTGTCCCATCAAACCCTAATCCCTAGAAAACCTAGGTAGCACACCTCCCCAAGCCCCCTAACCGTAGCTCTCTTTCTCTTTCTTATTTTTCTTTTCATTTTCTTCTTTTCTTCTTCTCTTTCCTTTCTTCTTCTCCTTCTTCCTTCCTTCTTCTTCTTTATTATTTTTTCTTTCTTCTTTCATTTGGACTTAAATTCAAAGAGAAGGAAGGGGGGAACACTGTTCACCCACCCCTTCACCTCTGTACCCGGCCGAGCCGACTCACTCCGGCTGCCATCCCGACTTCCTGTGCACTCCGGCCGGGCCCTCTGCACCCCGACTTCCTACTGTGCTCATCCACCCGATCCTACAACTACCTCCAGCCCGGCGGCCAACCCCCTCACCCCTGCACTCCGGGGCCGGCGCCCCACTGATCCCCGTTCTTCCCCATCAGCCGGTCAGCCTCCGGCGGACTCCATCTCCTCCGACATCTACTCCGGCACCGCCCCAGACAAGCCCCTCCCGCTGGCCTGCTCACAGCCGGCCAACCCTCCGGTCAGCGAGCCCCCTCACGAGTTCCCTCCGGCGACCGAGCTCCCTCTCCGGCGTGGTCAGCCGCTGCTCCGGCCCCCTGCTGCTCGACAACCCCCCATCTCCGCTACCATCATCACCACCATTCTTCCACCGCCGGCTAACTCCTCCCCAGTCCGGCGACTCCGGCCGGTGGCCACCACAGGAACCACCCACCCTCTGTAAGTTTCATTCTCCTCTCTTTCTTCCTGTGTATATATATATATGTATATATATATACTTATATACGTATGGGTATATATATAATATATGTATATGTATAATAGTTATTTAATTAATGTGTATAAATATAGGATTATGAAATACATATACGTATATCTGTGTGTATGTGTATATTAATATACATGTATATAGTATAGTTATTATTTTGGTATAAATATATATGTATAGTATATATATATATTGTATAATTAAGTATGTATAATTAATTGAATAAGTATGTATTTAATTAATGCCTATGTATATGTATGTATATTGGGTATTTTATGTAGTATAAATTTAATTTGGTCAATTAATATTAGTATGTTTAAGAATGATGTTGACAATATATATATGTATATTCTAATATGTACTTTTGCATATATATAATAATATACGTACTATTTTGGTATAAAAATATATATACATATATATATATAAATGTATTGGTATACACATATATATGTGTATGAACGTATTTGATATATGTTAATATATAAATGTACGTATTTTGGAAAATGTACAACTATAGCAAGTAATTTATATTGGTATATATATTAGATATATATATATTATGTTAAATTCTTTTAGTATGTATACAAATATAAATATGTATAGTATTCCTTTCCATGAACTATGTTTATATAGATATACATACAAGTATTAATTATTATGTTTATATATATATAAAAGTATTATTTATTTTAAAAAATATATTTTTACATATATCTATTATTGTAATTGATAGAAATTATATATATATGATTAGTTAATGAGATGTATATTTATGTATCCCTACTAGATGACCCTAGTTGACTAGTGCCCTGCCTGGCATGGCCCTGAGGCTAGTGTTTATAGACTGTGTATAGCACCTGATACAAGTGTTATTGTGATGTATTTTTAGGACTGTTGATTCTTCCAGACGATATTCTGGAACAGGACACCGGTATTCACCAGCTAAGGACCCAAGGCAAGTACATTCTCTGATAATTTCCAATTCCTTGATAATTTCTATAAGTTCAATAATCATGAAATGTTACATCTGAATCCTTGACACTGTGTTACACGGACTAGTATAGCTTGGATCTGCAGTCATGAGATGTTACATTGATTATCATTTGACATTGTACACGACATGCATATTAGACATCGTACATGATAGATTGGACTTGCTCGTGTATCATGACGTATCATGGTTGGATCTACATTACTAGTTGGGGGCGGGAAAGTAGTTAGTAAGAAATGTGATCATACCCTTTATACAGTATAGACCAATGTAAGTGTTAATCATGCTCTTCACCCATGATTAGCCAGGCCCTATAGCTATCGTACATGTTCCCAAGCCGATCATATTTTGAAACTACTATTTCAAACACTTAGAATAGATTACAGTTCCCTATTTTAAATCATATACTACATCACCCGTATATGATACTGTTCCTTGTTCTTTTTAATTTCATACATGCAATGACTATATCATATTGCCTATTGCCTGTCTCTTTATATTGCCTGTCCCTCTCTAATTGCCATTGCATTTATTTTACTGTCTTTTCAGTAGCTAGCATCACATATTTATTGCCTTATAGTCCTTATCAATTAAATAGAACTGTTATTTGAGATTTGTACTTTGCTCCTTCCTGACTGGAAACATTTTTCCAGACTATGCCTTAGAGGATCGGTAGCCAACACTTTATGGACCATATGGTGAGTAGCTGCAATTTGGACTTGATAGTTTAGTTGTGATTCTGGGAGGTCTAGCCGGAATTACTAGTTTTCTGATTTGTTCTTTTAGTAGACTATTTGGTACCGGATTTATCTCCGGCATGATTTGTTGAGATATGGATAATTGTTGAGTTAGATCATTACTTTTTGACTTGTGTTGTATTTAATTTTGTTCGATATCTTATCGTGCTGTAATCCTGTGATTGAGTATGTGTTCATTTTATTTGTGTCATCCGTGCCTCCTTATGGAGATTGGATGCTTGTGTGAGATTGGCTAGATAGTATCAAGACCTTGACAGCGTTCTACCGCCGTTGCTGCGGCGTAGGCTGGACGTACCCACGTACTCGTGCCCCAATTTCGGGTGCGGGTCGTGACACATTTTTAGTGGTGCCCTATGCAGGTCAGACTTCACGAGTTATGCGATGTCATAGTAGTGTGGCATCTTTGTTACACTACTGCGTGCCTGCGATAGGATCTAGGACATAGGATACTAGGACGAGAGCGAATACTCAATCATAATTCCTTGAGAGATTCCTGGGATGACCCCTGAGAATCTTGTTATAAATTCCAATTTAAAATCATTCCCTTGTTCCATCCATTCTCGCTTGTTGATTGTTGATCAGGTATTAAATTAGGATTTTGGTTTCATGGTAGGGTTGATTTCATATTAAGATGATTTTGCAGATTGATTTATGGTATTATATGATGACACATGTCGATGAGGACAGCGAGGAAGATTAACACTAGGGCTATTGGACTACTAGATATGGATTTAAATTATAATTTGAAGATTGAAAACAAATTAAATTTTTGAATTTTGAGAAGTTGAGATATTATGTTATTAAAATTTTATTTTTGAGGATTCAGATTCGATTCAATGAACCTAGACAAGCTGTAAGAATTTTTTGTGATTAAGTTTTTTACTCCAGTATTTAGATAATTGATCTTGAGGAAAGTATATGCATTTTACTTTAAATTTATTCGAGGAGTTATTTTGAGAAATTTATTTTGAGGATAAAAATCTTATAGTGGAAGAGATATATTAGTATATAGTAGATGAGGTGCATATGTAAGGATATGTTGGCTTGAGCATGATTGAGATTTCACTGCCAACTGGCTTAGGTGTTCATCTAGGATTGTATTGGAGAGAGAGCAGTACTTAGTTTGGTGTGTTGCATTTGATATGCACTTGAGTGATAAGGATAACTAGTATCAGCGATTGCAGTAGGTAAGGAAGCTAGCAGTGAGTATGTTTCTGGTAGAACTGTGGTACTTAGAGGGATAGAAGTATCAGACCATGGATGTATCTTTGACCTGTGCAATCACAACTAGGATTTATTTCCAATCTTTTATCTTGAATGTTGCTTCTTTAGAACTGTACTGTCCTTCCTTGATGATATCGCATTTTTGCCTAAATTGATTCTTTGGGATCTGTCTTCAGGATGTCGTCGCAGACACGGTCTATGAGAGCGGGAATACCAGCTTTAGAGGGGTCTGCCACCTCTCCACCTGAGGGACAGACAGCCGTAGTTCCTCCTACATCTCCGATTCATGTAGGAGTATCTGCACTTTTCGGGGATCCTCCTCCCCACCTGTTCAGAAGATTGTCGCAGCTGTGACGGACAACCTTCCTCCTCCTCCGACTCCGATTCCCGGAGGTTTGCCCATTGACGGGACGCAGATGTTTACTTTGATCCAGGGCATGGTAGATACCCAGAGAGTGACGGCAGATGCTCAGCGAGTTCAAGCTGAGGCTCAGAGGGTGCAAGCAGAAGCGCACCAGGCACAAACCGAGCTGATGAGAGAAAGCATGGAGAATGCTCATCAGGTGACTCTCCAAGCTTTGGAGAGAGTAGCATAGTACCAGCAGTTTCCTGGCCAGCAGCAGCAGAGATCAGGCACTATAGTGGATTCAAGAGGATGATGCCTCGAGAGTTTAAAGGCACAGAAGGGATACTCTACGCTGACGACTGGCTAGAGGATATAGAGAGGAGCCTGCGATTGACCCAGATTCCGGAGAACTTGCAGATAGAAGCTGCTGGCAGTCAGATGTTCGATATCGCACTTACGTGGTATCGCACGGAGCTAAGAATTACTGCGCAAGGACTTACTTGGGAGACCTTCAAAGAGCTCTTCAAGGAGAAGTTTTTTCCCGATATGGCATTGGGAACCTTGGAAAGTCAGTTTTATGACTTAGTTCAAGGAAACATGTCGGTCGACGAGTACGCTGCAGAATTCTGTCGTTTGAGCCATTTTGCATCGTCCATGGTTCGAGACCCAGGAGATCGAGCCCGGAAATTCAGAAAGGGACTGACGAGAGAGATTAGGTCGCGCACTTCTGGTCATCGTACCGCTACCTTTGATGCTATCTTGATGGATGCTCAGATTGCAGAAGAGGATCTGGATATCAGGCCTAAGAGGAGTCACAATACTTTTGGAGATACGAATGGTAGCACAGGACCAGCCAAGCATCCCCGTATTCAACACCAACAGCAGTACCAAGTACCATTTCATATTCAGCAACAACCATGGACATTTCAGCATCCACCGCAGTACCTAACACCAGTTCCTATCCAACAACATCCATGGGCGTATCAATATCAACAACAGTACCAGGCACCAGTCCGTGTTCAGCAGAATCAGCAACAGCCTCCGAGAGAGACACGACAGACTTGTCATTTCTGTAAGAAGCCAGGTCACCTTTGGGAGAGCTGTAGAACGAGACTAGGACTTTGTTTGCACTGTGGCGCTGCGGGACATCGAGTAAGGGATTGTCTTCTAGCCCCTTATCTTCCCGACCAGCGTGCAGCTTCAGATTATAGAGATCCAGTTAGGCTACCTGTGGAACCGTATAATGCTCAGCACCCGCGAAGGGAACCACCCCAGCAGGGCGGGGCATTTGCGATGACGGTCAAGGAGACCGATACTACAGGTAATGTGTTAGCAGGTTCTGTTCTTTCCTTCCTTTTGTCCCTCTCTATTTGATTGATCGATTGATTCCTTAGTACCATACTTGTATGCATAATTTTCTTGTTATAATGTAGTTAGTAGTACCCCTGATACAGAGACAGCAATACCATGACAAAAGACACCATGATCGTACATATTCCCCTTAGGTTGCATGTTGTATGATTGTAGGAAGATTTTTCTTGGACCATGATTATCGGGGTTTGACCACGACGAAGATTCATGATGGGGTTATGACTTGACAAGAGAGACAAGATGATTAAAATTCGAGGATAAGCATCGATTTAAATAGAGGGTTAAGAAATTAACATGGCATAATTGGTGGTTTATTAATTCCAGGAAGATTATGATGTGATTAAATTGGTTATTAAAATTTGGAAAATTTGGGAGATTATCCTTATATTTAATTGATTGCAAGTTATGAATTTTAGAATGTTATATTTGGATGTTGCATTTGGGGAATCCTCAAGTATCGTATTGTTGAGTATTTTGAGGAAGAGGAAATCGAGAAATAAAAATTATTGATGGACTAATGTTTGAATTCGAACTTTTGGGATAAGATTTACATTTTCTATATGTGCATTGATTAAAATCAAAGTAGAGGAGTGGATATTAAATTCCGAGTATTGAATTATTAACTAAAAATTTCGGAAAATTTTTGACAAAAATAGACTTTGATTTCATTTCGAGGATTTTTCAGGAATGCAATAATTATAGAATTTTTAAATTGTGAAAAGACATTGTGGAGTATTACCTGATTTCGTGGTTGATGAATTTAAATTTGAGGGAAATAATAATGTGTATGATTAAACACTACTATGGGGATTTTAAATTTCGAGGACGAAATTCTTTTAAGGAGGGTAGACTTGTCACTACCACGTTCCGAAAACAGGGGTATTTTCGACTTTTTAAATATTTAATATTATTGGTAGTTACAATTTAGTAATTGCATGATAGTATATTAATTTAAATAATTATGTGTGATGTGTAATTTATATATATATTATTATATGCAGTGTTCATTTACTGTTTGAGCTGGTAGACTTGACCTAGAAGCCAGTAGACGAACACCTGTCGGAATTATGGAAATTTTTGTATTTAATTATTTATTTAGAAATTTATTTATTGGAGGTTGTAATTAATTACCGTATTTTAATTAATTGTTGCGCATTGCCTTGCTTCGATATTTGGAGCGCTACCCTAGCTTTTGCCTTCCAACAAATTTCACAATCTTGCCCTAGACATGCCCGCCTTCCATTCTGCTATTTTTGCAACTCATAATTATGCTCTCTGTGCATTATTTCTAGCCGCACAAAAATCGTCGCAGACGTTATTTAATAAATTCCTATTTTTGTATCGTTGTGCGTTCCAATCGAAATTGGGGACAATCTTGACCTATTTTTCGTGCGGCCCTAATTAGGTTAATATTCGGTTCTGAGTCTTCTTCATTATTGGTATTGATGACCTGACCTGATTTTGGCCCCATGTACTCCTAATTAATTTTAGAACACAACTTATATTTATTTCTAATTAAATTGAGGATACTATTTAAACCAATTCTGAAAATCCCAATTTAATTCCAGTGCCCTGCAAATGGAGCCCATACCAAACTTATAGCGCCCCCTGACCCTACAAAACACTGGACACCGAATCGCCCGCCAAATTCTCGTCATTTTATGTATCTATGCAAATACCCAAATTTAAGGGGGATAATTTACAAATTGGCATTTTTGTGTCAACACCCATTTGTTAAAACCAATGAGGAATCCTTAATATTTAATTAGCCTCTCACCCTCATCCCCACATGAATTATTTTCTCCATGTCAAATCTGGACCCCTCATTTAAAGGGGGTCAATCACCACCCTTGATTTCACAACATCCTCTCTCCCTATATAATGTCTTGTCCTATCAAACCCTAATCCCTAGAAAACCTAGGTAGCACACCTCCCCAAGCCCCCTAACTGTAGCTCTCTTTCTCTTCCTCATTTTTCTTTTCATTTTCTTCTTTTCTTCTTCTCTTTCCTTTCTTCTTCTCCTTCTTCCTTCCTTCTTCTTCTTTATTGTTTTTTCTTTCTTCTTTCATTTGAACTTAAATTCAAAGAGAAGGAAGGGGGGAACACTGTTCACCCACCCCTTCACCTCTGTACCCGGCCGAGCCGACTCACTCCGGCGGCCATCCCGACTTCCTGTGCACTCCGGCCGGGCCCTCTGCACCCCGACTTCCTACTGTGCTCATCCACCCGATCCTACAGCCACCTCCAGCCCGACGGCCAACCCCCTCACCCCTGCACTCCGGCGCCGGCGCCCCACTGATCCCCGCTCTTCCCCATCAGCCGGTCAGCCTCCGGCGGACTCCATCTCCTCCGACATCTACTCCGGCACCGCCCCAGACAAGCCCCTCCCGCTGGCCTGCTCACAGCCGGCCAACCCTCCGGTCAGCGAGCCCCCTTACGAGTTCCCTCCGGCGACCGAGCTCCCTCTCCGGCGTGGTCAGCCGCTGCTCCGGCCCCCTGCTGCTCGACAACCCCCCATCTCCGCTACCATCATCACCACCATTCTTCCACCGCCGGCTAACTCCTCCCCAGTCCGGCGACTCCGGCCGGTGGCCACCACAGGAACCACCCACCCTCTGTAAGTTTCATTCTCCTCTCTTTCTTCCTGTGTATATATATATATGTATATATATATACTTATATACGTATGGGTATATATATAATATATGTATATGTATAATAGTTATTTAATTAATGTGTATAAATATAGGATTATGAAATACATATACGTATATCTGTGTGTATGTGTATATTAATATACATGTATATAGTATAGTTATTATTTTGGTATAAATATATATGTATAGTATATATATATATATATTGTATAATTAAGTATGTATAATTAATTGAATAAGTATGTATTTAATTAATGCCTATGTATATGTATGTATATTGGGTATTTTATGTAGTATAAATTTAATTTGGTCAATTAATATTAGTATGTTTAAGAATGATGTTGACAATATATATATGTATATTCTAATATGTACTTTTGCATATATATAATAATATACGTACTATTTTGGTATAAAAATATATATACATATATATATATATATATAAATGTATTGGTATACACATATATATGTATATGAACGTATTTGATATATGTTAATATATAAATGTACGTATTTTGGAAAATGTACAACTATAGCAAGTAATTTATATTGGTATATATATTAGATATATATATATTATGTTAAATTCTTTTAGTATGTATACAAATATAAATATGTATAGTATTCCTTTCCATGAACTATGTTTATATAGATATACATACAAGTATTAATTATTATGTTTATATATATATACAAGTATTATTTATTTTAAAAAATATATTTTTACATATATCTATTATTGTAATTGATAGAAATTATATATATATGATTAGTTAATGAGATTTATATTTATGTATCCCTACTAGATGACCCTAGTTGACTAGTGCCCTGCCTGGCATGGCCCTGAGGCCAGTGTTTATAGACTGTGTGTTAGGGTAGCACCTGATACAAGTGTTATTGTGATATGTTTTTAGGACTGTTGATTCTTCCAGACGATATTCTGGAACAGGACACCGGTATTCACCAGCTAAGGACCCAAGGCAAGTACATTCTCTGATAATTTCTAATTCCTTGATAATTTCTATAAGTTCAATAATCATGAAATGTTACATCTGAATCCTTGACACTATGTTACACGGACTAGTATAGCTTGGATCTGCAGTCATGAGATTTTACATTGATTATCGTTTGACATTGTACACGACATGCATATTAGACATCGTACATGATAGATTGGACTTGCTCGTGTATCGTGACGTGTCATGGTTGGATTCACATTACTAGTTGGGGGCGGGGAAGTAGTTAGTAAGAAATATGATCATACCTTTTATACAGTATAGAATAATGTAAGTGTTAATCATGCTCTTCACCCATGATTAGCCAGGCCCTGTAGCTATCGTACATGTTCCCAAGCCGATCACATTTTGAAACTACTATTTCAAACACTTAGAATAGATTACAGTTCCCTATTTTAAATCATATACTACAGCACCCGTATATGATACTGTTCCTTGTTCTTTTCAATTTCATACATGCACTGACTATATCATATTGCCTATTGCCTGTCTCTTTATATTGCCTGTCTCTCTCTAATTGCCATTGCATTTATTTCACTGTCTTCTCAGTAGCTAGCATCACATGTTTATTGCCTTATTGTCCTTATTAATTAAATGGAACTGTTATTTGAGATTTGTACTTTGCTCCTTCTTGACTGGAAACATTTTTCCAGACTATGCCTTAGAGGATCGGTAGCCAACACTTTATGGACCATATGGTGAGTAGCTGCAATTTGGACTTGATAGTTTAGTTGTAATTCCGGAAGGTCTAGCCGGAATCACTAGTTTTCTGATTTGTTCTTTTAGTAGACTATTTGGTACCGGATTTGTCTCCGACATGATTTGTTGAGATATGGATAATTGTTGAGTTAGATCATTACTTTTTGACTTGTGTTGTATTTAATTTTGTTCGATATCTTATCGTGCTGTAATCCTGTGATTGAGTATGTGTTCATTTTATTTGTATCATCCGTGCCTCCTTATGGAGATTGGATGCTTGTGTGAGATTGGCTAGATAGTATCAAGACCTTGACAGCGTTCTACCGCCGATGCTGCGGCGTAGGTTGGACGTACCCACGTACTCGTGCCCCAATTCCGGGTGCGGGTCGTGACACTCTGAGGAGCTGGCCCCTTTCTAGGTGTAGATGATCTTGACTATTCGTAGGAGCACGGATCAGGACTTGCTACTTATCTCTCTTTCGAGGAGGTCTTCTCTTCGAGTCTCATTGTTCATTAGATGTACTTATATGGTTTCTCTTATATTCTAGTTGGTAGTAGATTTGTCTCCACCCAACTACTTATTCTTATTAAGCATTTTATACTTGATTCAGTTATATAGTTGATTGGTTATTTGATTCTGTGGATGAGATATAGTTATGCCCTGTGACTTATGACAATATATATATCACATGTGAGTTAATATTCATATTACAGCGTACGTGTGTATTATGGTATCCATATATTGGAGTTGCCATATACATACAGCTGGCATGCTTACGTATTCTTGGTCCTACGTATTTTGGGACTGGGACGTGATAGACCCGCACCCGGAATTTGGGCATGAGCCGTGGGTATGTCCAGCCTATGCCGCAGTATCGGCGGTAGAACAATGTCTAGGTCTCAAATATACTAAACATAACTCACAGCCTGTCAATAATATCAACTCCATAAAAAGGACAATGAATAATCCATTGCTCAACAGTTCATAATATGTACTCAATCACAATAACTATAAGAAATAAATGGCACGATGAGATAAAAAGATAAGGAGTACTGACATAATCAAACACAACGTATGTATGCCTCAAAGCTTGCTCCGTGGAAAGCCTTCTGCAAACATCCTTCCTCATCATCCTCCTAATCAAATCCTTCGCCTCCGGGGACACCTACCTGAAGATCCTTGCCGGAAACCTGAGGTTCCCTCTCATCACGGACTCGAATACCTCCACTGCCGACTCCCCGACGAACGGCAAACCTCCTCCCAACATCACGTACATAACGACTCTGGCGCTCCACACGCCCACCTTCTCCCCGTACTCCTCCCCCCCTCACCACCTCCAGGGCCACGTAATGCGCTGTTCCCACGAGCCCACTTATATTATCTTTCCCCTCCGCCGAACCAGCCGGCCGACCCGAAGTCCACCAGCTTGAGCCCGCCCTGCCCGTCGAGTAGTATGTTATCCGGCTTAATGTCGTGGTGGGCTACCCTATTCTTGTGGCAGCTGGTGATGGCCTCTAGAACGCTGGCCATTATCGATGCCGCCTCGGGCTCGGAAAGTGGGGCACGGCAGAAGAGGTGGTAGAAGAGATCGAGGACTAGATGGATGAACGAAGAGTCCTCGTAGACCCCATGGACCCAGACAAAGTGTTATGAGGAAGAGGAGGAGGAGGCAAGGCGGATGAGCTTGGCTTCGGTGTCGATGCAATGTCGACCGACAGGGTCGACTAGGAGGGCTTTGTCGAACGATTTGACCGCAAATTGTGCACCGGAGGAGGGAGAGGTGCAGCGGTAGACGATGCCGAACCTGCCCCTTCGATTTCTTTGCCAACTTGGTAGTCCCGATGCAATGCCTCGATCATTTTGAATGTTTGTGTTTGTTTGAGAGAGTAGAGGACGAGGGAGGGGATATATATAGGTTGGGTTGAGGACGGTTTGCCAATTATATAAGAGGTACACCAAGAGACTTCAGATCACCTCTCCATTATTCTATTTCAGGTACTATTTGAATTTGTTTTCGGCGTTCACCATAAATCGTTCTTCCTCATTCTACCGTCCGAAGCATTATCCAAGACATACTTATTATGAGTGGGGCGGCTGTACATAGAGACAGTGAAGGCAAATTCCAGGTAGCCATTTCTTCTAGATATTATAGTGGATCTCCTTTGGAGGCGGAGGGACTAGCTTTAAGACTGGCTGTGGATCTATGTAGGTGCAAGCGTTGCTTAAAGGTTATTTTTGAAGGTGACTACAAAGCATTATTGGACACCATTAACAACAATCATCTTGATGTTCTATAGCGAGCTCGTTATGCAATTGCAAGAAGGATGGGACATTTTGAAGGCGAGCGTGCAACTCATCCTCCTCCTATGTTCCCAGGTTTGCCAATCAGGCTGTATATCAACTAGTATGAGACTCCTCTTACAGTATCTGTATCAGTATATGAATACGTGTTTTGTACTGCAGGTTATATTTTCTTAGATCTTGTGGAATCTTGAAAATTTTCTCAAAATTAAAACTTTACTCACTGACCGGTATACCGACGGTATACTACGGCATACCGACGGTATACCGTCTGGCAGATATTTGTTTTCTTTTTGATATATTTTTGAGATATTTTCGTAAATAATGTTTAGATATTTTTGTGAATAATATTGATACTTTATATTATCCATTGGTTTCTAAGTTTTCTTTTGAATGTACGAGATTGATTTAATCGTGACTTGGATCGTTAACGTGCCGAATCAGACGGTCATGATTAAATCATATTTTCTCTATATATATTCATTGATTTTCTTTCTCCTATCTCTTTTCTTTATTTCTTTACTTTCTCTCCTCGAGAGCTAGGAGCTTGGTCTTGAGGCCTAAGAGTGTGGTTTATGAACCCCTCTTGATGGTAGAGTTGAAGGTTTAGACTGATAGCTCGATTTTTGGCAAGTACATCTTGCCAAATCTTGAAGGACATTATTTTATTGTAGTTTTTGTCTTCCTTGATTTTATATGCTTAGAATTTCATGTAACTTTTGTAAAATATGATTCTCTCATGATTTCCAACTATATGCATTTTTCTGGAATTGTTTGGAGTTAGGTTTTGGATTTTTTTGCGGAACGATGACTTTATCTGATAGAAAACTTGGTGTCGGAAATGATAACCGGAGCGATTGCCATAAGACTTAGTCTATATGCTATACGAGACGTACCCCTAGTCTTGGTCCCTTGTTAGACCATTTTCTGTTGAGTTTCGAGACGTGATTTCGGTCCCGGAACCGGACTTTCCTTGGACTTTTTCTAGGATTGCCTATGGAAACCGGCATAACGACGGTATACAGATTTTGGCCTATTTTGGAAACAAAAAATCTGCTGTGATCTTAACCGGCATACCGACGGTTTACTGGTCTGTACCGACGATATACCGATTTATTAGAATCGAAAGTTGTTGTGTTATTGGACGTCATACCGACGATGTACTAGTCTATACCGACGGTAAATTGATTTTCCTAACTTTGATTTTCCTACCTTTCCTTCTATGTCTTGGACGACATACCGCCGTATACTACAGTATACCGAAGATATACTGTAAGAACCCTAATTCTGAAAATCGTATTCTATATTATTAATTATGTAAATTATTTATTATTAGTTATGAGTTAAAAATAGAAAATATAATTTCCTATTAGTTTAAACCCAAAACCCGCAAACCATTAAACCACATTCCCGCATAAAGTAAAGGGTTAATCAGAAGCAGCTCACCACATCGCGTATATTTTCTCCACGCGTAAATTAAGGAAATAGCAGCAAACTGCTCATCATTGCGTATACTTCTCCGCGCGTAAATATCAACAGCAATAACAAAACTACCGCGCGTAAACCACAGCAACAGCAATATCAAACCACCGCTTATTTTAACTCGCGTAAACTTTTCCTTTCTCTACGCGTAAAACCCAAACCATAACCATTAGGAGAAGAAAATATCAGCAGTAGAAGCAAAACTCAACTTTGCTTTGTTTTCCTATACGTGTAAGCTTCTCATTCCACCCCTCCTTAACACTATTATTACTAAATACCCCCAACCTCACCCCTAAACCAATAAAAGGAAAGCAGCAGTGGCAACAGTTTCTTACCCATTAAGTATATCACAACTCTCCTAAAAATCTAATTCCACTTTCTTACACCAAAGTTTAAACACTACTGTGGACAATTGCACTATACAGAACTTGCTCGGCAAGTATACCTTGCCACTGTACAAATTATTTACAGTCCAGTTGATACATGCATGTTTAATTCTGCCTATATAGATGTTTATTTTATAGATTCTGGACCTATTTATGAGACCACCCAGTTTTATGGAGCATCAGTAGGTTCATTGACTGTGACACAGTTGCTACACGATTTGTGAGTCTTATATAGACCTCGGACTACGTATCGGGTTGGCTTCCTGTACGTAAGTGTCGTGCGTTAGGGGTAACTGCTGATAGAAACTTTGTATGCTAGTAGACCTGGCAGTTATTAGAGGATTTATCATGTCATGGATATGGCCTGCTTAGAGCATGGGGTGGGGAGAACAATAAGTAAAATATTTGGGCTCCTTTGCACTTTTTCCTGTACGCCCGGCTTCTCCACCGGAGAAACGGTGATGATGACCATTATATATTACTGGCGGCCTCTGTCGTTCAAAAGACGACATGCTTTGAGGCTCATGATTCTCCGAGAGGGTCACGCCAATCCCATATTTTAGCCAGATAGTGCACTTGGTGGAAAGTTGTTCTCAAACTTTATTCACTTAGACGGTTAGGCGAACCATTGGATATTTATATTTCAGTACTTATTGGCATATTTTTATGTATCTTGTTACGTCCCTCTGAGGACCTGGTTCCTTTCCAGATATGGACGAGCAGGAGTACCCACAGGAGTACGGGCCTGGACCTGACTCTACGTACCTGACTGAGGAGATCTTACCCTCAGAGTATCTGTGATTTATTAACGTTGTTTAGAGATATTTTGCTACATCAGAATAGTCATTTTGTAGTGGATTTGTTTCCACCCGACTATCAGACTTGATACTCATTTTGGATATCCAGTTGTTATTCAGCTTTTATTCCTATTGACTATTTGTGCTGTGGATGAGATATAGATTGCATGTGACTTATTGTGACAGTATATTACCACTAGTGGATTGGATATTCATAAACAGCGTACGTGTGTATATGGTTTCCATATAATGGAGTTCATGTACATACGGCTGGGCGTGTTACGTACTCCTAGTCCTACGTATTTTGGGACTGGGGCGTGACATATACTGATTGTGTACTTTTTTCTACTGCTTTTTTTTCCATTGTGTTTTTACTGCTTTTTTCTTGCCTAGCGCCTATGTGTATACTGCCTTATATGTTTAATATGCTTTAACTGTCCAGTCCCGATATTATGTATATTTAGGGGACTCCCACCCTTTATACACCTGTCTGACTTAACATTGTGTATAGTTAGGGGACTCCTACCATTTATGCATCTGCCTAGACCTGCTACTCGGTATAGTTAGGGGACTCCCACCCTTTATACCCCTGTCTAGTACTTGCCAGACAGTGACTCATCATAGTGCACTCCTGATCATTGTCCAGTACCTGCCAGATAGTGACTCGACATAGTGCACTCCTACTCATTGTCCAGTACCTGCTAGACAGATGCTCGTAGTAGCGCACTCCTGATTTATGTCTTTTATATTATACCTATTGTGACCTGTTATAGCGTACGCTCGTCATGCCTATAACCATTTGGTTTTATTCTAGCCTAGTCTTATCTTATTCTTCTGCTTGTCAAATCATTGTTTGGTCTAGCTCATCCCTGCGGGGAGCATCATATCTAGGATGGATTCTGCGAAATGCCATACCTAGAATCCTAAATAAAATATTAAGGATAATAACTAGCTTTAATGATTAGAGCATCGGGAGGGGAGAATCTCTAAGTTGCATGCAGTCCAATTATCTTGACGCATGTCAGAATATATTTGTAGCACGCCCTCGAGTGGGGCATATTTCTATCACATCGTTGAGTGGGGCACCAGTACCTATTTATTACTTTTCGGTACTATTTAGCTTATCTTCGTGTGGAGCAACTTAGCTTGCCATTGGTGTTGCATATATATGAGTTCGTGGTTGAGCAGAGCCTCCAAATTAGGATTCTGGTCATGTTGGTCGTATATTGACTATAGCTATTTGATCTAGCTGTCCGGATAGCTAGGACAGTCTGCAGGGCATGCAACCATAAAAATTCTCGATAGTGTATTTATTTGTAATTAGGATTTGTGATAACCCTAGTTAGCTAAAGTATCAAGCCGTACTTCTTGGTTGGCCGTGATTATTGGATGTAGTCCATTTCCAGCTTATGTCAGTTCTTGTTACTGTTCTCGATTTTGCCCCATTTTATTTTACATGTTTATTGCCCTGCTATATTCTGGATCCTGTAATTACATGATATTTCTGTCACTTTTACATGATCATGTACATGCTTACATGTTCATGTTTACCTTATATGTTTCCCCTATACATTACATGTTCCTGTTTACTTATCATGTTTCTATTTTTTTTCACGTTTACCTATTACTCTAGCTTATTGTCCCAGTAATCCCGTATTTGCTTCTAATATTGTAGTTTTATGTTGCATGCTGATTTTAGTTCATAGTTTGGCCGCCTTTGTAGTACTTGCTATTTGGGGTCTTACTCCACTGGTTTTGCTTGGCCAAATCTTGTAGCAGAGTCAAAGGATCTTGCATACCTTCCCGTGGATGGTGACCACCAGAAGCACCAGACCGATTGAGTGGATTTTTCTTTTGTTCTCCTACTTATTATGCATATTCTTTTGTGGTGTTTAGCCAATTGCACTTATTTATCTCATATTTTGGACTTTATATATCGCCTAGGAGCATGACATGATTAGCATATTCTAGACTATAGTTAGCGTTGATCATCTATGACTATTACTCTTGATAGTTCTTTATTTTATATTACTAACTTTATGATCATCTATTTATACATGGTTTGGGATGCTTTACCGTCTTGCTTCAGATGATTATATATATTTCTTGATGATTTATTTGCTTGTGATTGAGACACAATGATTGCTCGACCTAGGATTGACTGTTAGCGTGTAGTATTAAATCCCTATGTCTATTTACAACCGTGACCGTATATCGGGGTACTGGAGTACTCTGGTATACTTAGTTAGCTTTGTCTGCCCCTGCTCTCCAAAATTCTGGTTTTGGAACATGACAAGAATTTAGTGGTGGCCCATGCAGGAATGGTTTTCAGAAGTGTGGGGGTTATCGGTGTTTAGATGTCCTAATCCTTATTTGATCCTCCTTGACCCCTTTTCGTACTATCCTATATCTCTGACCTTTGATATGCTATTTTCTTCTATCCTTGGTCGATCTTGTTCCTCGATTTGATCCTTATGTCCTTCATCTTTCAGGGGCACTATTCCTGATCCTTTGGGTCAGATTGTTCAGGTTCAGTCGATGGCAGAGCAACGTCTAATAGGCTAGTCGATTTATGGGCCTCAACCTCAGCATTCAAGGATAGAGTCTAGGATATGTCCTAGGGTAGATGTAAACCCCCTCGACCAAAATTTGAGTTTAATTAGCTCAGATAGCTTGATTAGGGTAAATTAGATGCAATTAGAATTTATTACTCAGAGTTTTAATTATTGTGCAATGTTTATATAACTTAGGACACCTTACCGTTGCTTCGATATTTAGGACATTACACTAGCTATTACCCTCAAATGAATTCTATACACTTTGCCTAGACATACCAACCTACCATAATGACCTTTGTGTAACCCACAGATACTCATTTTTGTGCCTGATTTTAGTCGCACAAAAGTCGTTACAAACGTCCGTACGTAAATTTAATTAATTGCATATTTGCTTTCTTTGTCCATTCCAATCGAAATTGGGACCCAACATCAAACCGTTTTGACCAACCCCCAATTTGATATTATTATACCCTAAGCCTACCACGCCCATGACGCTTGTGCCCACCCAATTTAGACTCTATGTATTTTTAAATTAATTTAGGAACACCCGGTGCATTAATCTTAATTAAATTAATGTAGTGACCCAACCTCACTCAAACTAGACCCAACTCCAACCCAAACCCACACACACACCCTCAAGCCTCATACTAAACACCATACACCATTCTAGTCCACTACAAAACACCAAACATGGTGTTTTGTTACATCAAATCCTAAATTCCAATTTATGTGCAATTTCCTAATTGTTCAGGGGCTTTTATGCAATTAAGCAATGAAGTGCCCCCCTCTCATTGGTCCAACCACATGAAGAAGGAAACCCCCTTCCCTTGACCGGTCCACCATAATTTCCCCCCTATTTTCATGTACTCTATATTACTTTTTGAGGACACATCCCAACCCCACATTTTAAACCCCTTATATCCTAGCCACATGTGCAACATGTGGAGGCTTCACACAACCCTAGGAAACTACCCAGCCGGCCCTAATCCCAAGGAGCCCCCCTCTCTCTTCTACAAATACTATATACTACATCACTCATAAAACCACACAAACCTAAACTACCCAAGTGAAAACTGAAAACCCTAAAACACTAAACCCCTCACCAACTCTCACCACCCTCACCCGACCTCCCCGCAGCCTTCCCCCGGCCACCACCGCCTCCGGCCACCCCCGAGATCGTTCCCCCTCCGACCAGCATCCACTCCACCACCCCCAGCCACCCCCACCGACTGCTGCTCCGCCGGCAGCAGTAGCCCACACCCCCGTCCTCACTAACAACCCGATACCCCCGCTGCCCGAGCCGACCACCCGACCACCCCCAACCTTGCCACCACTGCCCGGCCTGCCACCACACCTCGTCGATGACCCCCCCGGCTCGTCACCTCCGTCCCCGCCCAGCTCGCCCCCGGTCACCGCCTCAGCCTGCCGACACAGCCCCCGCAGCAGCAACTACTCCTGATTGCCACTGCTGCTGACGACACCCCCAGCACTGCCGGAGCTCCGCCCGACCTCCCTCGCCGGCGACAACGTGCCCGACGGACCCACCCCCGACCCCCTGGACTCTGAGGTACCTACTTAGTATACATACGTAGTATTTATACATAAGTATAGTTATTATACATTGTCTATATACTAATATATATAGGTATATGTATTTTGTTTTTGTATTTATATATATACACTTCTATATATATACATGTATTCTGATTTTCTGTATAATTTTGTATATAATATATATATATATATATATATATATATATATATATATATATATATATATATATATATATATATATATATATATATATACAATACATATAATTTATAGAATACATATACTATAAATTATATGTATTATGTATATTAGTATCTATTATATATATATATATATATATATATATATATATATATATATATATATGTATATGTATATATATACCTTGTGTACTTAGTATATTATATATTGCGTATATTAGTATATTAAATAAATATATGTATATATATATATATAAATATATATATACTTTGTGTATTTAGTATATTATGTATTGTGTATGTTAGTATATTAAATAAATATATGTATATATGTATAAATATATATATACATTGTGTGTAATTAATATAGTACATATTAGTATATTATATATGGGTATATTATACATTGTGTATATATATACATATAAATATATATGTACTCAACTATATATATGTATATGTATGTATTTATGTATATAAATTGTTATTTAAAAATATGTATATGTATATGCATTTAAATTCTATATAAGGTATTATGTATTTATTTATGTTATTATTTACATATATATGTAAATGTATGTTATTAATAAGTATATATATTCTTTTAATTAGTTATGTGTATAAAATATACCTATGTACTATGTGTATATATACATATTATTTTGTGAATTATTAAGTAATTATCTAGATTTATTTTAAATATGTACAATTAAACATACGTATTTTATTATGTTTAAATATGTATTTGAGTACATATATGTATATATGTTATATATATATATATATATATATATATATATATATATATATATATATATATATATATATATATATATATATATATATATATACGTGGTCCAACTAGATGGACAGTCATGACCCTGCGTCAGTTTATTACTGCAACGTAGCGTATCATGATCGTACTATTGTAGTGACTGATCTTGGTATTATTATATTATATATAGGATCGCTGGACCGTACAGGCGAGACTTCAGGAGCAGAATATTGGCATTCGTAGCTAGAGGACTCAGGCAAGTATACCTTGCTGGATTACTGTTTAATTTAAATCATAACTGTTGTATGATATCTGTTGCAATATACATATAACTGTGCGCGTCCGAGATTGACTCGGGTGCAGTCGACGAATGCGTCGATGAGTAGTGTACTTGACCTAGCTGCTAGCAGACTCACCTACTACTGCGAGGATATTCTGATATCTTCCTAGACCGTGACACTTGTACATGCATCACGATGGTAAATTCATGTTGGGATGCGGGTCCGCGTACCCGACTAGCTATCGGTGCGTACGACATGCATCACGGATTTGCACGTAATTTAGAGTGATATAGTTAGATAAGACTTGGCATATAGATACGGGATATTCATGTCGTGTATTCGACTTGTGTATCCGCATTGGGCGGGGAGGACAACTGATAGGCGTATGAGATACATACATTAGACTCCGTAGTATCCAGAGGGGCCACGGATCCGATGACTTCCTTTATTCAGATACTGCGTTCTTCGGAGCGATACGGACGTATATACATTATAGATACCTTATTCTTTAGAATAATGGATGTTACATGGACATATACCATGCTCTTCGGAGTATGGATGTTATGCCTACACCTACCCATACGTTCCAAGGTTGTCCTCATATTGCATTCACTTAGATGGTTAGCACACCCCTTTATTTTATTCAGTACTATCTATGGCATGCATTTTTGTATCTTATTACGTCCCTCTGAGGACCTGGTTCCCTTCCAGATTTGGACGAGGCGTATTACCCCACTATGTACGGACCTGGACTGGAGACGAGGTACGCTCTCGAGGAGGAGCTAGAGGTGCTACCGTCGGAGTTTCCTTGATTACTTGGTGGGCCTTCTGCCTAGGACTGGAGCTTCTTATCTAGATAGCAGTTTCTCTAGTCACACTCTTTATTTCTGTCTTCAGTACTCTATTTCATCATTTGTAGTGGGTTTGTTCCCACCGGACATATTTGGTTTGTACTATGACATTTTGAATCTGCTCTTATTTTCCAGTATTTATTTTAGTACTTCTTGTTGTATTATTGATGAGATTAGACTCTGTCCGTGTCACGCCCCAGTCCCAAAATGCCGAGGGACTGGAGATGCGTGGCAATGGCCAGCAGCACGCACCGATGGATAACCCAATTTAATGGAATCATCAGGGCGTGCTTAAGCTGTAAATAAGGTCTACTACAACACGTCAAACTAATCTCATCCATAAAGATAAAGAAATAAACTGCATAATCAAATGGAAATAAGTAGCAACAATATCACAACAAGTCAGTCGGAGGAACAATCCAACTATAGTCAGAATAAGCTGGCTCTATAGGCCAGGAACAAAAGATATAAACATAAAATAAATAAATGAGTACTGGGATAGGCACTCAGGAGAAGTCCTCGGCAGTCACCTCGTCTTCAGTGTTCGGTTCAGCTCCAGCAATAGCTTCAGCTCCGGTCCCGTATACCTCGGGATACTGCTCCTCAGCTAAACCTGGGGACATAATCCATTCCAGGTCCTCAGTGGACATAGCAAGGCACAAAATAAAATAAGCCAAATAAAAGTAGTGCAATAAATAATTGAACAGCAGGGTAAACTAAGTAACCATCTATGTGATATACAAATGAGAGCAACACTAGTACTCAGGCTGAGACCGCTACAAGCTCTGTGTCGGGGAGCCGGTAGCAGTAATAACACGTAAAGGGTCTAGCTCTGCTGGAGAGTCTACAACCTCACAATAATAGTAGATATATATATATAGAATAGCCTGTAGCCTGTGTGTCTCTCCCCACCCAATGTAATCACGCAAGCCATGACCATAACGTCTCATGTCCATGTCAGCGGGATTATAACTAATGCAACAAGTCACACTGTCTATAATAAATGTCTCTATCAAGTCCTGTATCCTATACAGAATCACCACGAATATCTCAGGAGGATTCTGTCCATGATAGTGTCAAGTGTCCTGGGTTGTAGGGTACTTGATAGGTCAAGTACAAAGTAAGGGGATCGTAAATCCATCTCTAAATGACGAACCCAACACCGCGTACGGTATCGGCACCCGACTATGATCGGACACTAGGTACGTCATACGTTCCCTAGGTTAAGCAGTTTAAATCAGTTTATATAAATTTGCACAAGAAATCCAGCAGAGTATTTTTACAGAAAATATGAAAATAATGACTGCAAGTTTGGCAAGGTGCACTTGCCTGATGTTTGAATTCCACTTAGGTCCTGGTTTCAGAAATTTCCAAAGATGTCTCCGAAAGCTGAAATAAACAGTACCATCATGCTCAAAAGGTGTCAAACAGCTAGGAACGCCTGTCCTTGGGTCTAATTTGGAGACAAGGACAAAAACGGCAATTTTGGGCCAAAACGGGGTCCACCGGTGGGCCCGCTTTGCACCAAAAAATGTGTCAGGGTCAACGGTCTCCAAATTCACCAAACTTAGAGTCAACAGGTCAGGAACGCTGATACGAACCCAACAGAACTTTCAGATTTGAATTCCGATGAGCCGATCACAAAATTGCCCGTCGAGCAGGGCCTTTGGGGCCCACGACACGCGATTTCGTCAACGTTCTCGGAATCGGACCAAACTTGACCCACAGGACCAGCGTATCGCTACGAGTCCGATGGCGCAAGTTTCGTCTCGATCCGACGTGTGTGCACGAAGTTAGGGTAAATTGCAGAAAAGGCGGATACGGGGCGGTGTCCGCGGATACGCGTTGATTCCGATGTGCACGCACACCCGAATCAGCTTCCGCGAAATCCCACACGTCCGTATCGACGAGGCGCACGCATCTGTAAAGACCGCATGCGACCAAGTCATCCCGTTTGGTGGGCCGTACTCAGTTCCGGGGTAAAACAGGGTCTGGTTTTTCCTATTTTTGGATCGCAGGGTGCGATCACCACAGGACGCGATGCCCCGAGCGGTTTGTCCGGGCACCGAGAGGGTCATGCAGGCTTCGCGTAGAAATTTACGAAATTGAATTCCGAGCTACGAGGAGGAAATTAGGAATACCTGAACAGGGCTTCACGAAGCAGGATTTTCTCATGTCCTCGTGTCAATTTGACACTGTGTCCGACACGAAGGGCAGTGTCCGGCCTAGGGTTAGGGCTTCTGCCACTCGTCGGGGCTGCCGGACTGGTCGGGCTTCACCGGAGGAGGGTCAGCTCGTCGGGGTCACCGGAGTCGGCTGGCCACAGCGGGGCGAGCAGCTCGGCGGGGCTCCGGGCGGCGCTGAGCACTGGCGGCCACTGCTGCGGTGGCTGGCCGCGGGTTCGATCAGAAGGAGGGGTTCTGGAGAGCGGCGCCGACGCTGGCAGCGGGTGAGGGAGGCGGTGGCGCGGCGCTGGGCAGCAGCTCGGGAGGCGGTGGACAGCGGAGGTCGCGGCTAGGGGAGGGGGATGGCCGAAGTTAGGGTAGGGGAATGAGGCGGAGGAGAAGGAAGAGGGGGAATTTATAGGGGCTCGGGGACGCCGGGCGAGGTGGAGGGTGAGGCGGTCGTGGAGGAAGATGTGGCCGGCCGGAAAACTCGGCGCCGGCGGAGGGATCGGGGAGAGGAGACGTGGGGGATAGGGTGACCGCGGATCCGGGTCGGGCGCGGATCCGGACTGGGCGGACCCGCCCGACCCGCTAGGGGTGTGAGGGCTGGGCTGGGCTGGGTCCTTAACGGGCTCGGTCCACTGGGCCGGGCCGGCCCAAAAGCTAAAAAAAACAGAATAAAAAATAATAATAATAATTTTAAAACAGTAATTAATTAATTAATTATAAAAATAGTTTTTAGGCTTTTAAAAATAGGTCTGAGGCCCAATAAAATCCCAAAAAATTACCCTAAGTCCGGTTTTCCATTTTACACCATAAAATCATATTTTTATTTCATTTTAATATTATTTATTGGCAATTAAAAATTACAAACTCACTATAGGGCCTATGTAAATTCTTAAAAAAATTGCATATTAATTCCAGAAATTGATTTTAAAAATCTTTGAAAATTTAGGGTGTTTACAATCTACCCCCCTTAAGAGGATTGCGTCTTCGCAATCGAAGGGTAAACTATAAAGGCAAGATTTACAGAATTAAAGAATGCTTAGGTTCTACCTGATTCTGCAAATAGGTGTGGATAACGCTGCTGCATAACATCTTCTCGCCCCCAAGTCGATTCGCCAGGAGAGTGCTGCTTCCAAGCTACTCAAACCAGCCTGATTGTCTGCCCTCGCAGTGTCTTCTCGCTGGTATCGATTATACCCACTGGCTGTTCTTCGTATCTCAGGCTAGGTCCCACCGAAATCTCAGAATGATCAACTATATGGCTTGGGTCCGTCACATATCTCCTCAGTTGTGAGACGTGGAATACATCATGCACTCCCTCTAAGGATGGAGGTAATGTAAGACGGTAAGCCACCTCACCAATGCGCTCCAAGATATCAAATGGCCCAATGTACCTTGGGCTTAACTTGCCTCTGCTGCCAAATCTGATAGTACCTCTAGTGGGCGAGATCCTCAAAAATACATACTCTCCTTCCTTGAACTCCAGGGGTCGTCTGTGTGCATCGACCCAATGCTTCTGTTTATCCTGGGCTGTACGAGATGGTTCTGAATCTGTTTTACTTTCTCCACTGTCTCCGTTACCAGCTCTGGACCTAGTAATTAACGTTCGCCAACGTCGCTCCAGCATACAGGCGATCTGCACTTCCTTCCGTACAACGCCTCGAAAGGTGCCATCTGAATGCTTGCCTGATAGCTGTTGTTGTAGGAGAACTCCACTAGGTGCAGATGATCTTCCCAAAATCCTCCGAAGTCCAGTATACATGATCGTAGCATATCCTCCAGGATCTGAATTGTGCGCTCTGATTGGCCATCTGTCTGAGGATGATAGGCAGTACTGAACTTGAGCCTGGTGCCGAGACTCTCTTGCATGCTTCGCCAGAAGTGAGATGTAAATCTCGAGTCTCGATCTGATACAATACTAACCAGCACTCCATGTAATTTTACGATCTGACGCATATACATGTCGGCTAGTACTTCTGTGGATTGTCCAACTCTGAACGGCAAGAAGTGAGCCGACTTAGTGAGCCGATCCACGATGACCCATACTGCATCCTTACCACTAGGGCTTCTTGGAAATCCAGTGACGAAGTCCATGGTAATATGCTCCCACTTCCATTCAGGGATGGGAAGCGGCTGCAACATACCTGCAGTCCTTTGGTGCTCGGCCTTCACCTGCTGGAAGACTAAGCATTTTGCCACAAATCAGGCAATCTCCCTTTTTATTCAATACCACCAGTAATATTGTCTTAAGTCCCGGTACATCTTGGTTCCTCCTGGATGAACCGAGTATATGAAGCTATGGGCTTCTGTCATCAATTCCTGCCTTAATTCTCCATTTGGAACACATAGGCGATTTCCGCACCTTAATGTTCTGTCCTCGTGGATGCGAAGTCCCGTCTGCAGGCCTGCTTCTGTTCTCTCTTTCAGCCTTCGAAATCTGGCATCATTAGGCAAAGCTTCCTTGATTCTCTCCACCAGCGATGACTTCACTTCGAGGTTAGCCAGCAAACCATTTTGTCCAGGTAGAACAACCTCTATCTGAAGATCTTGCAAGTCTTGTAATAGTTGAGGCTGCTCCGTTAAGAAATAGGCCGAGGGTTTTCTGCTGAGGGCGTCGGCTACAACATTTGCTTTCCCCGGGTGGTACTGCAGATTGATGTCAAAGTCCACCATCAACTCAAAGCCAACGCCTTTGCCTCATGTTGAGCTCCTTCTGTGTATAAACATACTTCAAGCTCTTATGATCAGTGAATATCTCGACCTTTTCTCCATACAGATAATGTCTCCAGATCTTTAATGCAAAAATTACTGCAGCTAGCTCCAGGTCGTGTGTTGGGTAGTTCTTCTCGTGGACCTTCAGCTGCCTCGATGCATAAGCGATAACCTTGCCATGTTGCATCAAGACACAACCTAGTCCACTACCAGACGCATCACTGTATACAACAAAACCTCCTGACCCTGAGGGAAGAGTCAAGACTGGTGCTGTTGTTAGACGCCTCTTCAGTTCTTCGAAGGCATTCTGGCATTCTTCCGTCCATATGAACTCCTGATCCTTCCGAGTCAGCTTAGTCATCGGCTCTGCGATCCTTGAAAAATTTTCTATGAACCGCCGGTAATACCCAGCAAGTCCAAGAAAACTTCTCACTTCCGCAACAGAGGTAGGGGTAGGCCAGGTCTCTATAGCAGTGACCTTTTCTGGGTCCACAGACAGTCCTTCACCCGAGATAATATGTCCTAAGAATGGCACCCTGTCCATACAGAACTCACATTTGCTGAGTTTGGCATATAGCTTCTCCCTTCTCAAGGTTTCCAGCACAATTCTAAGGTGTTTCTCGTGCTCTTCGTGGTTCTTGGAGTAGACTAGGATATCATCAATGAATACCACCACGAACTTATCCAAGTACTGATGGAAGACCCCGTTCATCAAACTCATAAATACGGCAGGTGCGTTGGTTAAACCAAATGGCATAACTAGGAACTCATAATGCCCATACTTAGTTCTGAAGGCCGTCTTTGGGATATCTTCCTTCTTCACCCTAATCTGGTGATAACCGGATCTAAGGTCAATCTTTGAGAATACCTTAGCACCACTCAATTGGTCAAATAAATCATCAATACGTGGTAATGGGTACCGGTTCTTAATTGTTACCGCATTAAGGGCTCTGTAATCAATGCACAGTCGTACAGATCCGTCCTTCTTGGGTACAAAAAGTATAGGTGCTCCCCATGGTGAAACACTGGTCCGGATAAATTCTTTCTCCAGAAGGTCGTCAACTTGTGTTTTCAGCTCCACTAACTCCTTAGGTGCTAGCCGATATACCGATGAAGTGATAGGTTCGGCTCCTGGAGTTAGGTCTATTGTGAATTCTATCTCCCGATCAGGTGGTAAACCTGGAAGATCGTCGGGAAACACATCCACAAATTCCGTTATGACTCTTGGGTAACTTGAATCTTCTTCTACAGTCAATACCCTAAGAGTTGGCTGGACCCCTTGTTCTACAGCTCCTCGTAGAAATTCAAACTCAGGAAGGCTAGGGGGTCTAAATATCACTTTTCCAAGCCGGCAATCCAGTGTCGCATAGTACTGACTTAACCAGTCCATACCAAGTACAACATCGTAATCAGGCAGAGAAAAGATCAGGAATTGGGCTCGCATCTCTCGGCCACAGACTACTACCGAACATGATCTACAAGTATCACTAACCGGGATAATTCCACCTCCCGTTAGAATTCTTTTCATCTTCGAGAGAGGTACGGTAGCTATTCTATGTGTGGCTACGAAGCTAGCAGCAATAAATGAATACGAAGCTCCAGAATCAAATAATGCTATAGCAGGAATTGAAGCTACTAATATGGTACCTGCTATCACTTCGCCTGCAGTAGCTTCCTCAGTGACTGCTAGTGCATATGCCTGACCTCGTCCCTGAGCGGGACCCCTTTGCTGACGAGCTTGTTGGAACAATGCTGCCTGAGGTGGTAGAGGTGGCCTGGCTCCTCCAGGCCCTGTCTGAGTTGCTCCCCCAGCTGGAAGAGCTGCAGGTGGAGCTGGTCGATTCAGAACTCCCTCTCGACGTTCCGAACAGTCCTTTGAGAAGTGTTGTCCAGATCCGCAAACCAGGCAGAGTCTCAGCTTGCGTCGATATTTCTTTTCAATATGTCCTACCTTGCTGCAGTAATGGCAAGTAGGCAAGTTCTTAGTTGCTGCTCTTGGAGGCGGGCTCTTCTGGGGCCGTTTAGCAGATTCCCCTGGTGATGACTTGGACGGTGCTGAGGAGAAGGGACGTTTCAGGCTTGATTCCCTCCGAGTAACGCGCTCCAGCCGACGTGCTGCAGCTAGGACATCGGTGTAAGAGGTGGACGCGACCGATCCGATTAACTTCTGAAGCTCGAACCTGAGCCCATCAAAGAACTTCTCCGCCTTCTCCTCTTCGGTAGGAATTAGCGAAGGGGCGAAGCGGCTCAGGCGAATGAATTCGGCGTTATATTCCTCCACCGTCATGTTGCCCTGGATCAGGCGGTTGAATCTGTCTCGGAGTTCTGACCGAGCCACAGCGGGGATGTACATTTCCTGGAAGAGTCTGGAGAACTCCTCCCAGGTAACCTGATCATGTTCGAGCCTTCTTTCTTCGGACAACCACCAATGATGCGCGTTGTCCGTCAGTTGCATCCTGACGGCAGTCATCCATTTGTCCCTTGGTAGTTCGGCGGCCTCCAACTGATGCTGTGTGTTTATAAGCCATTCATGCACTTCAGTTGGTCCTTCCTTGCCCGAGAAGGTACGGGGCTTGAGTTGGCAGAAATCTGTAATAGATCCCGTCGCTAGCCGCCTATTTGGTGGATTTGTATGCTCCAATGCTGCGACCAGGCTGTTCCTTAGGTTCTCGGCCTCTCGGCGTTGGGTCTCCTGTTGAATCTGTTGTTGTGCCTGCATCATGGCGTAGAACATCTGGAATATTTGCTGGCCGTCCATTGCCTGTCCTGGAGGAAAGACAGGCATCGCAGGAGGGAACTGGGGAGGAGGCGGGATGTCATCACGCCTGAACCTGGAACTTGGCTGGCCAGTTTGATTGCTCTGAGAGGATTGTCCTCTGGTATCTGGCGTCGTTCCAGCTTCGCAGGTAAACCCTGCTTCAGTCGGTGTACCCAAGGGGGTCTCGTCACCACTTCTGGGATCCATATCTCTGCACCAAAAGGAAACAATAAGAACGCACAGAGGAATCAAAACAGGATGCAATTCAAGCAATTAAATTGAATTCGACATAGAGTTCAAAAATGATTCAATCAATGGATGAGATCCTATAACCTATCTTATTGCAGGCCTGTCCGGTCCCTAAGTTGAAACCGAGCAATTTAGTCTAGACCTGTATGGGCCACCACAAAAACCATGTCACGCCCCAGTCCCAAAATGCCGAGGGACTGGAGATGCGTGGCAATGGCCAGCAGCACGCACCGATGGATAACCCAATTTAATAGAATCATCAGGGCGTGCTTAAGCTGTAAATAAGGTTTACTAAAACATGTCACACTAATCTCATCCATAAAGATAAAGAAATAAACTGCATAATCAAATGGAAATAAGTAGCAACAATATCACAGCAAGTCAGTCGGAGGAACAATCCGACTATAGTCTGAATAAGCTGGCTCTATAGGCCAGGAACAAAAGATATAAACATGAAATAAATAAATGAGTACTGGGACAGGCACTCAGGAGAAGTCCTCGGCAGTCACCTCGTCTTCAGTGTTCGGTTCAGCTCCAGCAATAGCTTCAGCTCCGGTCCCGTATACCTCGAGATACTGCTCCTCAGCTAAACCTGGGGACATAATCCATTCCAGGTCCTCAGTGGACATAGCAAGGCACAAAATAAAACAAGCCAAATAAAAGCAGTGCAATAAATAAGTGAACAGCAGGGTAAACTAAATAACCATCTATGTGATATGCAAATGAGAGCAACACTAGTACTCAGGCTGAGACCGCTACAAGCTCTGTGTCGGGGAGCCGGTAGCAGTAATAACACGTAAAGGGTCTAGCTCTGCTGGAGAGTCTACAACCTCACAATAATAGTAGATATATATATAGAACAGCCTGTAGCCTGTGTGTCTCTCCCCACCCAATGTAATCACGCAAGCCATGACCATAACGTCTCATGTCCATGTCAGCGGGATTATAACTAATGCAACAAGTCATACTGTCTATAATAAATGTCTCTATCAAGTCCTGTATCCTATACAGAATCACCACGAATATCTCAGGAGAATTCTGTCCATGATAGTGTCAAGTGTCCTGGGTTGTAGGGTACTTGATAGGTCAAGTACAAAGTAAGGGGATCGTAAATCCATCTCTAAATGATGAACCCAACACCGCGTACGGTGTCGGCACCCGACTATGATCGGACACTAGGTACATCATACGTTCCCTAGGTTAAGCAGTTTAAATCAGTTTATATGAATTTGCACAAGAAATCCAGCAGAGTATTTTTACAGAAAATATGAAAATAATGACTGCAAGTTTGGCAAGGTGCACTTGCCTGATGTTTGAATTCCACTTAGGTCCTGGTTTCAGAAATTTCTAAAGATGTCTCCGAAAGCTGAAATAAACAGTACCATCACACTCAGAAGGTGTCAAACAGCTAGGAATGCCTGTCCTTGGGTCCAATTTGGAGACAAGGACAAAAACGACAATTTTGGGCCAACACGGGGTCCACCGGTGGGCCCGCTTTGCACCAAAAAATGTGTCAGGGTCAACGGTCTCCAAATTCACCAAACTTAGTGTCAACAGGTCAGGAACGCTGATATGAACCCAACGGAACTTTTAGATTTGAATTCCGATAAGCCGATCACAAAATCGCCCGTCGAGCGGGGCCTGTGGGGCCCACGACACGCGATTTCGTCAACGTTCTCGGAATCGGACCAAACTTGATCCATAGGACCAGCGTATCGCTACGAGTCTGATGGCGTAAGTTTCGTCTCGATCTGACGTGTGTGCACGAAGTTAGGTTGAATTGCAGAAAAGGCGGATACGGGACGGTGTCCGCAGATACGCGTTGATTCCGGTGTGCACGCACACCCGAATCAGCTTCCGCGAAATCCCACACGTCCGTATCGACGAGGCGTACGCATCTGTGAAGACCGCATGCGACCAAGTCGTCCCGTTTGGCGGGGCGTACTCAGTTCCGGGGTGAAACAGGGTCTGGTTTTTCCTGTTTTTGGATCGCAGGGTGCGATCACCACAGGACGCGATGCCCCGAGCGGTTTGTCCGGGCACCGAGAGGGTCATGCAGGCTTCGCGTAGAAATTTACGGAATCGAATTCTGAGCTACGAGGAGGAAATTAGGAGTACCTGAACAGGGCTTCACGAAGCAGGGTTTTCTCGTGTCCTCGTGTCAATTTGACACTGTGTCCGACACGAAGGGCAGTGTCCGGCCTAGGGTTAGGGCTTCTGCCACTCGTCGGGGCTGCCGGACTGGTCGGGCTTCACCGAAGGAGGGTCAGCTCGTCGGGGTCACCGGAGTCGGCTGGCCACAGCGGGACGAGCTGCTCGGCGGGGCTCCGGGCGGCGCTGAGCACTGGCGGCCACTGCTGCGGTGGCTGGCCGCGGGTTCGATCAGAGGGAGAGGTTCTGGAGAGCGGCGCCGGCGCTGGCAGTGGGTGAGGGAGGCGGTGGCGCGGCGCTGGGCAGCAGCTCGGGAGGCAGTGGATGGCGGAGGTCGCGGCTAGGGGAGGGGGATGGCCGGAGTTAGGGTAGGGGGATGGCCGGAGTTAGGGTAGGGGAATGAGGCGGAGGAGAAGGAAGAGGGGGAATTTATAGGGGCTCGGGGACGCCGGGCGAGGTGGAGGGTGAGGCGGTCTTGGAGGAAGACGTGGCCGGCCGGAAAACTCGGCGCCGTCGGAGGGATCGGGGAGAGGAGACGTGGGGGAGAGGGTGACCGCGGATCCGGACTGGGCGGACCCGCCCGACCCGCTAGGGGTGTGAGGGCTGGGCTGGGCTGGGTCCTTAACGGGCTCGGCCCACTGGGCCGGGCCGGCCCAAAAGCTAAAAAAAACAGAATAAAAAATAATAATAATAATTTTAAAACAGTAATTAATTAATTAATTATAAAAATAGTTTTTAGGCTTTTAAAAATAGGTCTGCGGCCCAATAAAATCCCAGAAAATTACCCTAAGTCCGGTTTTCTATTTTACACCATAAAATCATATTTTCATTTCATTTTAATGTTATTTATTGGAAATTAAAAATTATAAACTCACTACAGGGCCTATGTAAATTCTTGAAAAAATTGCATATTAATTCCAGAAATTGATTTTAAAAATCTCTGAAAATTTAGGGTGTTTACAGTCCGTTGTATGATAGTATTAGACTTGTTAGATTTAGGACAGCGTAGTACGCTTCGCTAGGATCCATTAAATTGGGATATCCTCGGAGACGTGTCAGCTGGCCAATGCCACGTGGCCTGGTCCCGTATATTTTGGGACTGGGGCGTGACAGTAGAGGAGGATGTTCAGCCCGATCAGTGGGCAGTACCAATATAGCCAGTTTAGCCAGAGTAGCCGAATATTGTCCGAGCCCTGATGGATTTTCTGATAGTCTTCGTAGCGATGTATCAGCGATAGAGTAGCGTTCTCACGTCCTCAGATATTTATTTATGCGAACAACTTCAAACTTCTTCATCCCCCGTAATTATATGGTACTGAGGATATGATTGCGTCCGATACATAGCTCCAGGATACTAAGGCCATACTCTAGGCACCAGGAGTTCCTTCTCGGGAGCGTGTGGTAGTAGTTTGGCTACAGTTGCTAGATTTGGCCCGATATTAGTGGGCAGCTAAGGAGGTTTCACTGACGGCACCGATACTATGGGAGGACTTCAGTGAGAGGTTTTTGTAGTACCCCACTCCACATTGGCACTATGTACAAGAGATATCGTTTTGTTGGCTTGAGCAAAAGATTTTTCGAAGAGTTTCCTGATCGAAACACAAGACGATTGATCTAGGTGAGTGGGCAGAACTTTATTCTCTGATTCATGTACTCCTTAATAATGAATCTGAGTTTTTATAATGCTTATTTCTAAGTAGAGAATATTCACATGAGAATGATAGAACGAGAACCTGTATGCTTAACTAGAGAACTGTAATGCTTGTCATTGAAAAGAACCTTACCATGCTAAGTAAAAGATTAAAATGAACCATTGCCATGCTAATAACAAGAGTAATAAGATTTCGTAAACTTGTCCATTCTTGTATGCTAAAGTTAGAATAAACCCCTGGTATGCTAAGGAGTAGAGTAGAAAGTTTGTTTGAATATGCTCTGTTTTATTGCTATGGTAAAGTAGAATTACATGCTTAGAATACAAGAGATAGAAATTGTATGCTAGATTTATAGAATCGTTATCGTGCTCGCTTATAATATGTTTCACTTGCGTATTTCCTTATATCTAACTGCAAAAGATAGAAATTGTATGAATAACTCGTATTGTGTGCTATTGAAGGTATCAATCGATTGAAAAGAAAAGAAGATTGAACTTATCGCCTGATTGAATAGAAGAAATTAAAGAACTATTGGCTCTATCGCATGATTGAAAACTCTGCTTGTTTCTAGACATGTGCATCATATAGTTTTATCTAATAGAATTGCATTCATGCATTGGCTTGACAACTTGTGCACAAGGTTTATCTCTCGAGCGATTCTTGGGACACTAGGGATCGTTCGGCCTGGGAGAGATCTGGACACCCTGAGGCTATAAGTCCTTATTTACATGAGGGTATGGCTATTAGTGTAGTGTTGAACTATGAGTCTCGGATACTATTTTGAGCATATTTTAGTGTAGAGCAACCATGTATCTTAGCAGCTATTAGCCGATCTTTCATTAGTGAGATATGATTGTACGTCCCAACTGGTAATCTCGGAGATCAAACACTCGGGGGTCATCATATAGTTAGGGCGGATGCTAGGTTAGCCTTCTTGCATACCTAACTTTTTGATGTATAAACGATCAGAAAATATTACTTATATGTATATGTAAATTATTGCTAACTTGTGTGTTTGTTACAAGGATAACCGTCCGGCCTAGGGTAAGAATCACTAGTTAACTGATACGTTGATTTAGCTTCCTATCTTATACTTCTCCTAGACTTGCATGTTTAACTTGAATATATTTATGCCTCTTGTATAAGATGAATAATCTACTATATCACTACCATTGTTCCTAAAGTAATCGAATATAGCTCATGATACATGTTGCTCACTGCACTATAGAACACCGACCCTACTGTTTGCTTGAATGTATTAAATATGCAATTTTTTTTTAAAGATATATTTTTGAAAGAAGTAATCTGACTCTGATCCTGTACTGCATGAAATGAACCTAGGTAAAGGTATAAAGATCACTAGTAATATAATATTTTACCACATGCTTACTTAGTGTTGGTTTAAGAGAGTGTTGCTTATGTTCATTGCTTTTATAGTCCCCAGTACTTTCCCCAAAGTGCTGACCCCCACCAGTTTGATTATTCGCAGGTACTGGATCATCCAAAGAAGTGATAGCATATCCTTATCCTCAGGAGACAAAAATCTGGAGTCGATGCCTTGAGATATATCGAGATATTTTGAGCTGCTTTTGTATAAAGAGATGTAATGTATGGAATGATGTCATTATAATCGAGAGAGAGAGAGAGAGAGAGAGAGAGAGAGAGAGAGAGCTTGATAGAATTATAATCTCGGCCTAGCGCCGCTTATAACACTTCTTGAATATCAATAAAGAGCTTCTTTTCTCATGCCATTGTGTTATTAAATTTTCTACAATATTGTGCCGCTGCTTCTTACTCTGAGTAGCTTACTTATCCTTGTTTAAAGCCTTGGCCTTGTGCAAGCGCAACTTTGGCTTATACGACATCATGTCCATGCGAGAACGATCGGTTCTGCAAGGCGCTAAGCGAGGACGATCGGCCCCTTGCAGGAATCGGGGCATGACATAATGGTATAAGAGCAACTATATCCTTTGGTCATTCTGTTGCTTCACTTCAACTCATGATATTTTCTTGCCACTTGATATCGTTGCCGCAATGAGCATTCCATAAAATGAATCCATAAATATTCTCAAAGATGCTGGCAAAAATTTTCTGTATTGATTTATTGCTTGAGAGATGTGATTTCTGATGCCTAGAATTTTATTGAGTTCTGATTGCTAGAGTTTTTGATTGAGGATGGCGAGGGATGAGGACTATCGTTGCTCTGGATAACGAAAGTTTCTCCTTGAGTTTCTAGGATTTGGTAGGTAAGTATGTAGTGTCCCACTCCGTGTTGGCACTATGTACAAATGATATCGCTTTGTTGGCTCGAGCGAAAGCCTTATTGAAGAGTTATTGTGCCAATTTCTTCAAAAGTGTGTTGTTGAGCCAACTTCTTCAAAAGTGCATCGTTAAGCCAATTTTTTCAAAAGTGCATCGTTGTGCCAACTTCTAAAAAAGTACGCCATCACGGCCAATTTTATCAAAAGTGTGCCAGTCTCCAGACTACTTCTAAAGTGCGCATTCTATCATAACTAACAGTGAGAAGTTATGAGTACGTATCTTACATGCCATATTTTTCATAAAAAATGTAAACATAACTGTCCCCATGACCTATGCTTGCCTCATATAGGAAGCTACGTGTCAAACAGGCAGCAAGTTGTGCACCCATTCATTAAGAATGTGTGGTGTTAGTCCACCAAAAGTGCGCGCACAATAGTAAAACAGTATAGACTGTCCAAAGTACACGCACACTCTCATAACCTCTCCTAAACTCTATAAATATAGGATCAGTACATCTATTAAGAGAGATAGACAAAGAGAGGGAGAAAAGGGCTAGAATTTTTAAGTCTATAAAATTCAAGAACAGAAGGAGAGAAATAGAAGCTTCTCGTGTCGTTGTTGCCAAAGAATTCTTATTGTTCAACTCTCCAGTTGTTCACAGCATTCCATGCATATCTTTGTCGTCGTGTGGTCCAAGGGGTAAAGTAATCATCCGCAGATTAGATCTCTACAGCTATACTTTTCCAGAATCAACTGTACTTAGATTCCTATTTAGGATATTTTGTACTTTTCTTTATTTTCAATAGTTTATAATTACAAAAGTTTCGTATAAATATTTTTTCGCGAACAAGATGGCGACTCTGCTGGGGACAAATTTTTTCTCTGACGAGAAGGTGATAGCTCAACTCGATGGTGCATCGGTCTGCTCGATACAGAAGACCTTGGTCGTGAAGTTCGACCAACAAGCATACGAAAAAATGCTCCATTCTGGGGGTAGTGCTAACCCCTCATCCGCACTCAAGTCAAGAAAAATCTATAAAGTGTGGGTGTCCAAGCCTCGTTATGCATATCCCAAAGCTGCTACCAATAAAGAAAAAAGTATTATGATTGACGGGAACTACCCGGTCAATTCTGTCAACCAGACTCAGGTCGATGATTTGGTGGACAACTCCTTTGCGTTAAACAAGGGATACAATTCATGCAACTCACGCAATATCAAGCAAAGGGTGATCCACACCCAAGATTATGATCCTAGACATAATGGTTATAATATACGGGGCAAGCAAGTCATGAATACTGCTGTCCAATCCAATCTCTCTATAAGCATACTCTTCAAAGAGAGACAAAAGTTTCTCCAAAATTCACGCCATCAGAAGAAAGACTACAAGCGCACAAATAAAGTATTTTTCAGAGAGAATCATTCTCCAAATATCATGATTACACGCATAGTGGAGGGAAAGTTATGTGCCACTCGTCAGAAGTCTACTATTAGTGCGCCACGTCAAGACCTTTGTGCAAAATTAAATACACGTAGGCAAACTGCGCCAACTCTGCCTATCCCGCAGAAAGTGTGCCATGTAGGACCAACATCTTCACAATATATTGATACTGGGCATGTACATAATAGGACTGTTAGAGACAACCTCCTCTCGTCCATGAAGGACAAAATCTCGAGATGTAACGAATCACTCGCTAGTCAAGCCATCACTTCACTCTACATACAGGAGACCAAAAATGTACATAAAAGATTCAATATATCTCATGTAAAGAGGTAGAGCCTCCCCTCTTCCTCCTCTTCTTTTTCCTCTTTCGATTTATGTGAGCTTATTATACAAAAGCGTAAAGAGAGAGACCCTTCTGATTTTACAACGGTATTTTCCAATGAACATCGTTGTATTTGTCATAGAGTTGTAATCAAATGTTGTTGTGCATAAGCAAAATGATCTATGTTTGACCGATTGAACTACACTCTGACTCCTAAACCTCGACATAAAAAGAAAGTTGACAACCAGGAATATGATGATGAACCGCTCCTTGCTTCAGCATATATGGCTTCGCATCTTCCTCGTGGCAGGAGACAATCAAGATAAAGTTCTTCAAGAACACCCTGCCAGAGGAGATTTGACCAACTCGTTGACTCATTTGAAGGAGTATACCAAAATACTCATTCTCGAAGACGGTAGCTCATTCTTCATGGGAATCCCCATTCCGCATAATCCGAGGCTGGGGGTAGCAATCTTCCTGATTCTATAACCGATATTGTAGACTCTAACTACACGGCTCTTTCTACCAATCCCTCTGTTGTACACAAGAGTGTTAGCATTTATACCGTCGGTGATGAAAAAGACGCTTCTCCATCAGAAGCCACCAAACAATACCTTAACTCATTAGAGGCCGCTCTCAGGGACATGCATACTATGATACAAAATATGCATCAAATGATGGCAGCCCAACATTCTGCTACACCAGTACCTGTCCAAGTGGCTTCATTCATACCCGTACAGCCTATTCCTTGAACAATAGCTCTATTAGATAACACAAATCCAGAAGCATTCATAAACCAATAGTCAACAGCGCCAACTCTCAATCCTCTCAATATTGGGAGTGGACCTCCGCCAATGATAATACCTGTTCAACCAGGATCTTATCTGTCAGTTGCACCACTCCGACCAGAAAATCCTCTCGAAGCTATCCAGGAGTTGTCTGCACATGTCGATGTTTTAAAGAACAAAGACCAACTCCGCAAGCTGGGGGTAAAATAACCTTATCCTCCTCATTGGGATAATGTTCCATTCCCTCCTAAATACAAGCCCCAATCGATAGTCTTTTTTGAAGACAGGACATCACCGAGCTAATGCATTAATTACTTTATTATGATGATGACTCATCTGTAGAAAGAAGATGCTCTCCTTACTAGATTGTTCGTGGGATGCTTGGCCGGCATAGCCTATGATTGGTATCGCAATTTACCTTATAACTACATATCCTCGTTTGATGACATGAAATATCTTTTTCTCTCATGATTCTACGAGGGAGGCATGTATATGACAATATCTTCGCTCATCGATATCAAATATAAGGAGAAGGAATCCGCTCATGAATTTCTTAAGGTTTTTAGGCAAGCAACCCTGAAGTTACCTCCCGGTATTCCAGACTCCGCATTCATTGATACTTGCAAAAAGAACCTACGGCCTATAGTGGGGCTTTGGACGGGTCCAACTCAATTTCAAGACTGGATGGCGTTCATCATCGGGGCCGAAGCTGCTTAAGGTAACGCGAATGTGGCATATAATTTTGGGTTATAAATAACCAATGCAGAAGGAAAGTGCCCCTGCAATAATAACAATTGTTCAAATAGTCGCAAAACAAAGAAAATGAGGTCTTGGCAATAAACATGTCAAAGCGACCTACCTCTCCTCCAGCACAAAAGCCTCCAGAATCTTCCAGGCCTAAGGAAGAATATTCCTTTAACGAGCGCGATATCTACAACATTTTTGAATGTTTGATGAAAAGCAATAAGTTGCAGTTGCCTAATATCAAGCGACCAAATGAGACTGGTAAAATAGATGACCCAAAGTACTGTATATACCATCGATATGTATATCACCCTACCAAGACTTGTTATGTCTTGAAAAAGAAGATACAACAGTTGATAGATGCTAAAGCTATCACCCTTCACAACGAAGAGAAGACAGTCACTGCCAATATAATGTCTCTTCAATTCGGTGACTTTTCAGCATAAGAAGTCCTAAACAGCATCATCCCAATACCTCGAGTTACGATGGAAGTAATAAATCTTCCGCCACTTAGACGTCAAACAGAGAAATCGGTGCCTCTTACTAAATATCATGGCAAGATTATATGGATTCATCCTGACTTACTGCCAGGTTGGGACCAGGGAGCAGCATCTTCCAATTCAAAATCCAAGAAGGGTAAGAAGTATAAATCATGAAATATAATTTCTTTAGATCATCATTCAGACAGAGATCAAGACCAACATCAAGAAGATGTATCTCTCAAGATCAGATTTCAAAATTAGAATATTACCCCACCAAGCTCTACTCGCAAGCTTTCCTTGACACACCGACAATAATCCATGATTGGCAGTGTTCCGTTGTATAGGGCACAACAAATCTTTATTGCTTATGAAGTTATTCCTATACAAATACCTTGTTCTCTTTCTACAATAATTAGAGCATAGATCTTAACTCGGTGCTTGAGGAGGATTGTCCCAAATTTTATCGATGCAGTCAGCAATCTGTACACTTAATGCAAAAAATGGGATATAATTTCCAGAAATCTAAAGGTTTAAACTTTGGCAAAGGATAATGTATTCCTCTACAACTCCGAGCACAGTCTAACAAATATCGTAGTATATTTGGCTACGATGAGACTAACCCATAGACACGCTCCACAAAGAGGCATGATAAAAAAAAACTCAAGTATTGTAACATGGCACTTCTTTCTCCGATTCCCAAAGAAGAAGCCATGACTGGTACTAGGTCTGGCCAAGATTATCATAAAACTTACGAATCTGTCTCGAAAGATGTTCCTGACACTATTTCTACTTTGCCAACTTATATTGCTCTGGTCACAAACGAATATGGTCCTTCGAAGCCTACTACGACAGAAAATGGGAAGCAAAAATAAGTACACATGGACAAATTCCTGAAGAAGTATGTACCCCCAAGGACTTGAAAGCCCTACAATTTTGATATATTGTCATAACTGGCCAATACTCCAGCCCGACTTTCCATATTCGAGTTACTTCGTTTATCGAAGGAGACTCGTGAAGCTTTAAATGAAGCTCTGATACATGCAGACTCATGCGTAGCTCAACTCAAGGCTCCTAATGAAGAGCCATTAGCGTGTCCTTAATGCCACAGCTTGATCAAGAAGATTCCTAACATCACCTTCATGCAAGATGACATGCTACTCAAGGATAATCAGCATGACAGACCTCTGTATTATACCGATGACATCGAATCTATTAAGGTGAACCGGATTCACATCAATCCTGGTTCTTCACTGAGCATCATTCGTAAAAGCCTACTGAGAGGATTGAAGATACCAATGTACAACCTGTCTACTACTAGCACTACCATTTTCGGCTTTAATGTAGGAAGGAGTAAACCGCTAGGAAAGATACGCCTAAAAATTCAGATAGGCGACCTATGAAGTCACATGCTATGTGATTGACTCTGACGTATTCTACAATATTTTGTTGGGACGACCATGGATACACGAGCATAAAATTGTACCATCTACACTACATCAATACTTCAAATATATGAACAATAGGAAAGAAGTCAAACTAGAGGTAGCTGACCTCAACCCACTCAAAGGTGTCGAAGCCTATTTTGCTGACTCTCCACTCTATACACCAGAGTATATGAAATAAGAAGCTAATCAAGCTAGTGATGAAGGTGAAGACACCCTAAAAGAAGAGCCTTTGATAATCTGAGTCAAAGGACGTACTACTCGTCCAACTCCTTTGAAGCCTCTCGACATCAACCTGCACAAATCACCTCCATTTTTTATCAACCATCGATGCAATGAACAACCAACATTGGAGAATGAGCCCCTTGTTATCGACCTTCATCGTAAAAGCAACCAATATCAGTGAATCAACCCCTATTCATCAATCTTGCCAAGCCTCATATCAAGGCTGAAGATTCTACTGACTATGTGAAAGATGAAAAAATCTTGTATTTTATGAATAAAGAAGACACTACTTCGCACTACATTGATGTTGAACCCTTTGCTGAAAAATTCTTAGAGGCTCTTCATCTCTACGAACCTCTGTCCATACCCATGGCATCTTTATTTCAAAATAGTTTATTATATGAAAAATATGAGGATGCATACTTTATAGTCCCAGCAAGACAAGACAAGCTACGTCATATAATTTTTGGCAAAGCTAGAAATAAAAAAGGCATGCAGACTAATAATTCTAACGAGGATATTAGGAAGATACAACTGTATCGTTACAGCCAACCAGCCAAGAGTATTAGCAAGGGATGGGCTATAACTTAAAATCTAGTTTGCTAGTTTGGGACTAAATTATGAAAAAGGCAAACGGACTCCTATACGTCACTTCTCTCCAAAAGGCAAGCCAGAAATATACTACTAGCGGACTGGTCATGGTTTGGGATATGTTACACCACCAACAAGTCCTGAATGTTCAAAATAAAAAAGAGACGCATTCTCATTCCTTTGACTCATCATTGTGGGATTCTGACAAAAACTTGACGACGTATTCAAACAAGCTTTCTCTGTAAATATGGTGTCAACTTTTTCAGATGATAAAGACATCAAACTATTAGAACCATTCGAGAATGAACCATGGGCACAACAAATAGATACTCAATGAAAGCTTCAGTTTGAGCAACGTGAACCACTTATAGAGGATGAAATAGTTCAAATTGATGAAGGAGAAGAATCTTTCCCAAGACCATTCTTTATTATTAAGAGTCTTCCTGAAGAAGATCAACACTCTTTACTCTAGTTAATAAAGGATTATATCGATGACTTCGCCTGGACTTACGAGGATATGCTTGTCTTAGATCCTCAAATAGCTATACACAAGCTCAATATTCTTTCGAATGCTAAATCGGTGAAACATCAACAACGACAAATTTCTCAAGAAGTATTATGTCTAAACACGACATATTCCTCTCCATCTCCAGCAGATTAAAATAAGATATAAAATAAATATATTTTTAATCCCTAGAAACTCGTAGCCTACACGGCCTCTCGAACTATTACCTATATTCATTCTTGAATCAGACATGCGTAATGGGTCCTCAAAGTTTACCAGCGGGACAATACTCAGATCCAACGGAATACTCTTGTTGAAATTATTTAAACGATTCTCTCTAACAAAAATATTCCATTATTAAAGCCCAATTATTTTTAGGATATTCTTTTCCTTATCCCTAGTTGGGTTGGGAATAATCTCACATCTTTATTCACCAGTCAATAATTGTAAGGTGATTCATGTCCATATTATCTCTGAATCATATTCTATTTATTATCCCCTAAAGAGAAGACAATAGTTTGCCCTTGAACTACTTTTTCTTCTCTTCTCCAGTGGAGTAAACTAGTGAGTTATCACGTCCATATCACCTCTTATAGTATTACATCATGTAAAAAATTTATTTGTACATAGCATGAGTGTGCCTTGAGTGATAAATCTATCAAATTCTTCCACAGTGTTATTCTGCCATATCTATAATACCTCTGAGCAAATATATTCGGTGAGATCCTGTTTGAAAATATATCATGTCCATATTATCTCTGATCTCATTTTTACTCTAACCTATTATTTGTATCTAATATTAGATACACAATAAATAAATGGGTCCACAACAAACAGTTATTCTTTAAAAAATTAATTAATTTTTATTGAAAAAATTACAAGAAAAAGCATAAGATAGGTTTCACTCAGGTGGAGTAGAAAGATTAAGGAGGAACAATGTTAGTTGAACTAGTTGCTGGTCTTTATTCAATGTCGCTCTCCTACGTGCTTCGAGCATTCTAGAGTCAACTGTAGCAAAATGAGCCATAGAAGCATATAATTCTATCATCTTATTTCGAGCATGGTCAAGCTCATTCTTGTTATGCTCAAGATCGAAAAGATATTCTTTTGCTAAGTTACAACGTACCAGCTCTTTTCGATATTGGTCCACAATCACCTTCAACTCCTCTCTCGCTTGCTTAAGATGGGCTTCAAGTTCTTGGATCTAATTTTTGAGCTATATCTCCTTGTCAATATGTTCATCATGGGTAGAACGATGAAGAGACAAAGAAGAAGTTACCTCTTTCACAGAAGCATTTATTCGGACAGTCTTCTCATCATGGATCTTTATATGCTCCTGAAAAGTGGTCTGATGCTCCATAAACTCAGCAGTAATTGACTCATATTCAGTCTGAATTAGAGCCGAGATATCCCTATTTTTAAGCTATAAATATTTATTAATAGGATGCTCAAGGCTTATCAAGATTTGCTCAAGAGTAGCAACCCTATCTTCATCTTTGAAATTTCTGATGAGTTGAATCATGGGCAAGCTAGTATCTTTCACATCCTCAAAGGATAAACCTTTCTCAAGCACCAGATTTATCAAATCCTTCAATGTTGTATAGAAAGCAGATGTTGTAAAACCCCTAATCCTAAAAATTATATTAAGCTATTTTTTTATTAATTATTAATTAAATTATAGTAATTAGTGGCTAATTAGGAGAAATAGATTTTTATTAATTTTTATTTTAGGTGTTGGGGTACTTAGAGGATTTATGGGACCATCAGGAATTTTTCAAAATTTATTTCATGTAGGAGACCCCTTGAGCAGTTGCTAGCTTAATAGTGTGCATTAATATAATTTAGAATTTTCTATGAGTATATATATAATATATATATATATATATATATATATATATATATATATATATATATATATATATATATATATATATATATATATATATATATTTAATTGGAAAGAGAATAATAAAAAGAAAAAGAAAAAAAAATTCTATTACTAATACTACCTACAGCCACTACTTACTAATCAACTAAGTAGCAAAAAGCCCATGTTTACTGAGTTGCTTACTAGCAAACCTAAGTAGCAACACAACCCAAGCAACCCGCACCTAGTTGCTTTATGAGCAACTTTGCAAGTAGTCCAAACCCGACCCCCTTGGCCGCGAATACCAACTCCCCTTTCCCTATATATATATATATATATATATATATATATATATATATATATATATATATATATATATATATATATATATATATATATATATATATATATATATATATCTAAACCATAAACCTAATCATCCAGACTCTCCCCCTTCCCATCTAGACCTAGAGAGCGCCGCCACCGCAGCCGGAGAACCCCGCCAGGCCGTCCAAACCAATCCCGACGACCGCGACCCCGCGCACTGCAGATTCCCACAGCGAGGTACCTGTGTTCCGGAGTTGTTTTCCGTCGACTCACTCAACCAAATGCCACCCCGTCTTCATCGGTATGCTCACCCCTTAACCCTCTTCCATATCTGTGTGTTAGTAGACCTCGAACAACGCGAAACCATAGGCAAAAACAGTGCTAAAGTTGGCAGAAACAGACCAAATTCTGGGATCGCAAAAAACTACGGTGACGGCCCATGCTTTCGAGTTCGTATCTCCCACCACAGAGATCCGAATTCGATGATTCCTTTTGGTATGCATAGACCACTTGACCTATTTTAATTTTTGTTAAATAACCCTAGATTATTAATTATTGTAGACAGAATTAAATTCGATGAAAAATTCTGCGAACCCACTTTTCCAGATTTCCAAAGGTTGTGAAACGGAGCGCGCCCCGCCAAACGGGACCGCCCTGCCGTGTACCAAGTGTACCGAACGGTGCGCACAGCGTAACTAGACACATAAAAATTCGCAAAAACTGATTCGGACGCGTGTGCTCGCTGGAATCAGCCCGAATCCGCGGACACACCCCGTGTCACAACTTTTACGAAAGTCGCGCGCATTTTGTCCTTGCTCGTCAGATTGTGACGAAACATGCGCCACTGGACTCGTGGTAACGCGCTGGTTTTGTGACCCAATTTTTATGCAATTCTGAGATAGTTGACCAATTCGCCAATTGGCGGGCCCCATAGTTGACTTTTTGGGCAAAATTGTGTTCGGCCCATCGGAATCCACATTTGGACATACCTTTGGGCTCGTATTGACATTTAGAGTTGTTTGACCTATAATTTATTCTATTTAGAGACTGTTACCCTTGGCACATTTTTTGGTGCAAAGTGGGCCACACGTGGACCCCACTTTTACCCAAAATTATCGTTTTGCCCCTGTGTCCAAATTGGACGAAAGAAAAGTATTTTTTTAGCTATTTTGCTTATTTTGGGAACGTTGGTGATGTTTATTTCAGCATCCGAAGATATTTGTTCAGAGGCCATAGCTTCTGATCTTATGTGCTTGACTTCTGGACATTACACCTTGCAGCTTTCTTACCAGGCAAGATACCTTGACAAATTGCTTACAGTATTTTACATGCTTAGTATATTTCTGTATATTTATTACATTTCTGTTTATTTATTGCATGTGTAGTTTCTTTCAGTCATTACTATATATTAGATATGTTGACACACACTTGACACTTAGTATCATAGAGGACAATCAGTAGGCGTATGGGCTTTAACCACTCTGGTAAACCGTAGTAACTAGCACGCACTATGGTGGTCATGTCCGATGGTCGCTACCCCCGAGGTATGTCGATTGATGGAGTCCGAGGGTCGCTACCCCCGAGGTATGTCGGCTGATGATGTCCACTGACGAGTGCATGAGTTATGAGGATTAGATCGAGTAGCCTACCCTTGCCCATACGTCAAAAAGTTGTCCTCATTTGCATTCATATAGATTGTCTTGTACAGCATACTTATTTATTTTCAAATTATATGCATGTTTATTGTATTCAAATTGGCTTGCTTTTCTGTATCTTGTTACGTCCCTCTGAGGACCTGGTCCCCTGCCAGGTGTATCTGTTCTTGAGTATTTGTAGGAGCGCAGATTTGGATGGTTACATATATTTCGTGGATGTCTTCTCTCCGAGCCCCATGATTGTTAGATGGTATTCCTATATTGTGTTTATTGTGTTGTACTTTTCCATTCGAGTTGGTAGTAGATTTATTTCCATCCAACTATCATCCTTAGATACTTACATTGAGATCTAGTTATATAGATGTTGGTTATTTATTTATATTGATTTTCGTGGATGAGATTTAGATTATATCCTGTGACTTGTGACATATGTTTATACCACTTGTGGATTGATTTTCATATTATAGCGTACGTGTGGATTTTGGTTTCTATATATTGGAGTTGCTATATCCATACGGCTGGCATGCTTACGTGTCCTAGTCCTACGTATTTTTGGGACTAGGGCGTGACATGTTTTTGTGGTGGCCCATGCAGGTCGAGAGCATATTGTCTCGGTTATGTTATTGTACCGAGCTAGCCTGCACCTAGGAATAGAGTATAGGATCTCATCCACAATTGACTATGATTCGCTCTCCTTCTAATCCATTCTATCTGAATAATTGCATCCTGCTTGATTCCTGTACTTTCCTAATAGTTCTTTGAGTATAGCCTTCTGCTAGAATATAGGAACCCCTGTTATTAGGATGATAAGTAGGGTAACCTTTCTATTAAGAATACGACTAGAGTATTGATACACCACTAAGTTTAGAATAATTAGACTGGTTTACCGTTACCCCTTGATGTATTATGAAGACTTGAGAGTAGTATAGACGCTACTAGAGTTAGTTAGAAGTTTTACCATAATGTTTGACCCTAGTATAGAGGATACCCTAATAAGTACCAAGACCCCTTCTCGTAGACCTTAACAGGAGTTTCTACAGTATCCTTAAGACACTTACAGTACTAGTTTATTGTTATAAGTTGGGTAGTATACCTCACAACCTAGTATCACATAGTCTTTTGTCCTATTATTGAAGTGTAGCTGAATGACATTAATTGTATGCTAGCTTAAGACGACAGTATTTTTTTTCCAGACTGTAGAACTTAGAGACTATACCCCTACTTTGTCGACTATCGACTTAGACAAGGAATTAGTATGACAACTGTAGAGATTATGGAGTCTTATCTTTTGTGAACTTGAATTGTTATGTACCTTCTTTCATCATAATCCAGCGTATTATGTTTGCTGTACTATCTTGACTTATGCTGCTATTATAGCCTGGTTTTTGCAAGCTTATTCTTTTATCGAGCTTGCTCATGACATATGTATTATTGGGTGCACACAATGATATAATTGCCTAATCAGAATCGGTGTATTAAGGTCTAGCTAACCTTAGTGCGCTTGGTTCGCTCTTCGTATGACTACTTTACGTGGATTGAGATATATGGTAGTAGACGGATATACTTGCCCCTAGACATGTCTGACACATCGTATCGGTTACATAACTGTACTGATAGGAGCATGTAAATAAGAAATTACCAAAAAAATAGGATTTCAATCCACAACTGTCCTGACAACTCTCTTTTCGAATTCTTTAATCTCTTTGAACCTCGTACTTGTATTCTATCACCTCACCTTAAATTCTTTATTGTTGCTCTCCGTCTTCCCTTATTTCGGAAAGACGAAACCTCGTGCTGGTATAAGTTGACACTGATAGTACTAGATATACCCCATAAGGCTAATCACATAACTTAGTGACTCTCTTTTATAAATGATTAAGGGCATATCATAGGTGATATATTTGGTGTTAAAACCTTGAAGATTGAATAACATGATTAAATAATTGGAGGAATAGTTTTCCAAGATGTATAGCCTTAGGTGATAGATAGATAAATTTTAAGTTCGGTAGATTGTAAAACTCTCACCCAAAATTGGACTTACTTGGCTTAGATAGTGTCACGACCCGCACCCAGTATAGGGACACGAGTACGTGGGTACGTCCAGTCTACGTCGCAGAATCGGTGGTAGAACGCTGTCTTGGTCTACTATACTATCTAATATCTCACACAAAGAGTATAAAGTACTGCCATGCCATCTCAATACCAAATAATACTCAATCACATATAAAACTGAAGGAAGATGAACGCACGATATAGAATAGAAAGAAAAGAAATACAAGTCTCAATGCATCACATAACCATCTCTAAACTAAACACAACTCCATATCTCAAACCATAATACAAACCAATGTCTAAAATAGAAATAACTAATACAAGGTATAAAAATCAAAAAGGCCTCAGTCTCCTGTACTATCCTCGGGCGACACTCCATCTGTTAGTCCATAGTGAGTGGGACACATCCTTTTTAACCATTCATCTGAAAAAATATTTTCCAGTTAGGAATGGAGCAAAGTACAACCCAATAGCAGTTCTAATTAATTGATAATGACTACAAACAGAAACAGAAAATATAATACAAGACGAGAAACAATGAATAATATCAACTATGGTAGAAAAATAGGTAAACAATGAACAATATGGTAAAGAACTGTAACTATGCTAAGTGATTGAAATACTAGATAGATATGTGATCGGCTTGGGTGAACATTGTCTACTTTAAGGTTGGATAAACATTGTCTAAGTTAACATGAAACATTGTCTAGGATTTGATCACATACCTAGCTAACATTTCCCCTTCCCCCCCCGCAACTGGTACAATGGATCCAACCATGACACGTTGTGATACAAGATACTCAAGGCCATGTAAACAATAAACCTTGAACATGAAATATTGAACATTGAACACGAAACATTGTCTAAGTTAAACATGAATGTTGAACACGGAACATTGTCTAAGTTAAACATTGAGAACACGAGAAACAATAAAAAATATATATGTAACATCCCATGACTGATCCATGTATATACTAGTCCGTGTACCAAGGTATCAAGAGTCATGTAAAACATTTCTAAATTTATGCATTATAGTAATTAGCAATTAATAGAAACTATCAGAGAATGTACTCGCCTGTCGTCCAAGCAATGAATGTCAAACTGTGTCCCAACTGGTGTCACACAAAGCTATATATGGAATATCACATTAATACAAGGTGTTGGAATGAATTTAAGTTAAACTAGTCAACATATAGGTCACAAAACCATTTCTAAGTCAAACCGAAGAAATCTAGGTTGCAAGAGTCTAATGCTAAGTCACTAAGCCAATACATTATGAAACTATCTATACTAGCTAAGCTACGATACAAGAAGTCTCTCAAAAAGCCGTATCCTAAGATACGCAAGTTTTCTTAATATAAAAATAGGTTTTATATATGTATTCGGGTCAAATACTATAATATTATAACAAACCAGTTGAAATATGATACCTTGGCCTTGTACCAATGCGTATCGCTCCTAACGCGATACCCGAACTCAATACCTTGGGCATCGGCCCAATACCTTGGTATCCCGAGGTAAACCAACACTTAGTATAACCAATACATAAACAACCCTCAATACTAATTATATCAATATAACTAATTTATGCTAACATATACTAAGTATGAAATAAAACTCACTACCATACATACACCTACTATCTTAACAATTCAAAACTTACTAACTACACACAGTACTAAATATTAAACACACATATTAACTATCCATATATATAGTATATATATCTAACTACAATTACTACTATACCAAGACCTAAATAACTTAAGCTAACTATAAGATGCTCCCCCTATAACTGACACTGACACAAACCTCACCTCACATTCTATCACTCATAACCTCCACACTAAGACAAACTAAGACACTTCACTGATACTCTAAAATATCAATTCAACCCATTACCTATTAACTAGACTACAACCCAACCCTCACTTGGTATCTGGACCCTTACACTCATACCTTCTTTCAAGTTACTAGATAACAATATTCCACACTAACACTCAATATACCAACAATACCTTACTCTCTAACATACTACCTAATACTTTACACTCTAAGATACATTAGAGTATCACAAAGGCTACTAAACACTCACATTCTCACATACACAGGCACCCCACTTAACTAATGCTGCTGTCATTCCTACTATTGTTGTTGTGTACCTATGGCTGTGCACACACTTATCAGTCTCGGGTATACACAGGATACCACTTAGACGTTTACCAATCACTCCGCTGGACACTCAAATACATACACTCCCTCCTAGTACCTAAGACTCACATTCCCTGCTATACACCCAACACCACTGCACCCACAACTATCTTATTCCTACTTCTTATATTGGTATCAGTCATATACCATACACTGATACCCTTAAGTACTTGCACACATTAACCCACACTCAAACATATATACATTCACATCTCTCTCTCATATCCACTTGCATTGCACTCAGGCCTGTTCCAACAGTTCATTGACCCACTGATTACACACCTGCATACAATTTCCCCTCCTCCAAGCTGCCTACTAGCAGTGCCAACTGCTATTCAGTTGCATCAAGAGCAGAAGTTACCAATTGCTGCAGGTCCAGTGCTGGACAGGAACCAGAATTTCCTCCAAGTTGTAACTGAATGCATACCCCCAAGCACAGACACCTGAACACAGGCTTGTGCTCCTCTTTCCTTACAACTGCTTCTCCTTCCAGTGCTAAACTGAACCCCCACTTCAAAGCTCCCTGCTAAACTGCCTTGGCTTGAGATAATGCACATTGCTATTTTTAGTGCACACTTATTGTGGACACAAGGCAATACTAGCTTCTCCGCTCTGATACTGCTATGCCCGATACCTACTCTTGACTGATACTGCATTGACTGAACTCCCTTGCCTCGAGTTGCTGATGGCTGCTCGAGCTCCCCTTTGCCAATTTCTGAACCTAACTGATGTGTATAGCTCTCCTTCTTGTTTGAGTTGCACCTCAGTTGGCTTCCTACCCGGTGCTCCTTCCCCTTGCTGCAGAACTGCTGCTGATAACTCTATGTACGAGAAGCACCTTGCTGAGGATGCCGATGCTTGCTCCCTATTTTGTGTATTTATGTACACTGCTTAGCTTCAATTATTTGCTGCAGGCTACACACTGTTGTAGAAGCTCTACTTGTTATGCAGCGAGCTCGTCTTGCTGTAGTTGTTAATGCTGTGTACTGCTACGTGCTGTGCTCAGCTAGTTGCTGCATTACTTGCTATTGTTCTCCCTCTGTTTCACTACACACCTGATCTCCTTGCTAATTGTGCATCCACAAACAACTCACCAACACACACACACGACCAACACTATGTACTCACAGGCACTTATACATAGAACCCTCTATAATATATATATATATCCTCCTCTATATATACATATACAAATCTATATAAGCATCTATACCTATAATCACTATTATACATAATCACATACAAATACATGCATTCAAGTACTCAAATAAATATATACAAGCATACATATATATATATATATAGAGAGAGAGAGAGACTAACACTTATAGACATACACATATACACTAAACACAATATACACTATTATAGGCATACATATATATATAAATACCATATATATATATATATATATATATATATATATATATATAATTACACATGCACGTATAGCAAGGAGGGCAAAACAACAAACACATGGAGTATACCGCACCCGTATCACACTTGCTCTATGATACGTGTGCGATATGGCTCCAACACAGAAACAAATGCATCCCGGAGGATACGAACAAATCTCATTCATAAATTATGGGCAACACGTATAGTAATTAGAGTGTCTACTTGTCCGTGTCACAATGTGATATGCACAAGGCTCCGTGTCGGAGGAAAACCCCCAAAATCAATCCGTTTCGTCAAATTGACGAGATACGGCCTACACGTATCCAATTGTGGACACGATACTAGTCACAAACAAACAATCATATGTCAATTTGGTCTAATTGACCAATTGACAAACACAACATGTGCCAATCTCAGAATTCCTCCAAAATTGGCACCAAAATGCACGTAACTTCCACCGTAGGTCTCCGATCGTCCCAAAACCAAATCCTATGGGTAACCTATGCGTGTGGGTTGGTTTCTCATGGTGAAATCTCAGATCTAGAGTCTAATCGAAGGGGGAAAATTGAAATGTACCTATTGGGAGATGGATTCTCAATAAAAAGTCTCCAAATGCAAAGTAGCTCCTCTCCTTGTAGATCTTGGCCTCCTCTTCCTTGCTCCTTGCTTCCTTCTTGTAGATCCTTGATGTAGAGGCCTCAATGATGAATTTAGAAAGATATTTGAGAAGAATTGATAGAGAATTGATGGGGGAATGGAGGAAAATTGGAAGAGGGAAAAGTAGATCTAGAAATTTGGAAAAGAAATAAAATGAGAGCACTCTCTCTCCTCCTAATTATGGTTGGTCATAAACCCCTCTCCAAGAAATGCATAATGTCCCAAATACCCCTTGGGGCCTCTCATGAAAAAATTAATTAAGGGGGAAGGTTCTAGTCTAATGGTTTCACTAATTAAATCCAACCTCCTAATCCATGGGCCTAATTAAATGGGCCCAATCTAAACTTATCCAAATGTTGGGTTCATGCATCTAATAAAATAGGTTAGGTCCACTACACAAGTCTAAAATAAATACTATTTCTAATCAAACACTAAACAATACAACAAATAATTAATTACTCATGCACAATATTAAATACAATCCTCCTAAAAATAAAATACCTGTGCCAATTTACCAAACTACCCTTAATTGGAAATGTGAGGACGACAATCCTACCCACCTTAGAAAATTTTTGTCCTCGAATTTAAATATGATCGTAACCCCTTGTAGGTCACCCAGTCTAAACTAAAACACATATCACTAACTATGGTCTCTGTCCATCATAGTTTTTTTTTGCAGTCTCCGACAGGGTATACTAACTACACAATAACACGCAAGCAGTCAATAAGGCAATAACTAACCACACAAACAACAGATAGAAAGGAAATAAACTGTCATGACCCGCACCCGATTTAGGGGCACGAGTGCGTGGGTACGTCCAGCCTACGCCGCAGTGTCGGCGGTAGAACGCTGTCAAGGTCTTGATACTATCTAGCTAATGTCACACAACATCTAATCTCCATAAGGAGGCACGGATGACACAAATAAACGAGCACATACTCAATCACAGGATTACAGCACGATAAGATAACGAACAGAAATTAAATACAACACAAGTCCAAAAAAGTAATATACTAACTCAACAATATCCAAGTCTCAATAAAAATGCCGGAGACAAATCTGGTACCAAAATAGTCTACTTAAAGAACTAACAAGATAGTAATTTCCGGCTAGACCTTCCGGAATCACAACTAATCTACCAAGTCTGCAGCTACTCACCATATGGTCCATAAAGTGTCGGACAGCGGTCCTCTAAGGCATAGTCTGGAAAAATGTTTCCAGTCAGGAAGGAGCAAAGCACAATCTCAAATAACAGTTCCATTTAATTGATAAGGACTATAAAGTAATAAACATGTCATGCTAGCTACTGAGAAGACAGTGAAATAAATGCAATGGCAATTAAAGAGAGACAGGCAATGTAAAGAGACAGGCAATATAATACAGTCAGTGCATGTATGAAAATGAAAGAACAAGGAACAGTATTATATACGGGTGATGTAGTATATGATTTAAATAGGAAAACAGTAATCTATTCTAAGTGTTTGAAATAGTAGTTTCAAAATGTGATCGGCTTGGGAACATGTACGATAGCTACAGGGCCTGGCTAATCATGGGTGAAGAGCATGATTAACACTTACATTGTTCTACACTACAATAAGAGGTTAGGATCACATTTCTTACTAACTACTTCCCCGCCCCCAACTAGTACTGTGGATCCAACCATGACACGTCACGATACACGAGCAAGTCCAGTTTATCATGTACGATGTCTAATATACATGTCGTGTATAATGTCAATACGATAATCAATGTAACATCTCATGACTGCAGATCCAAGCTATACTAGTCCGTGTAGCACAGTGTCAAAGATTCAGTTGTAATATTTCAGGATTATTGAAATTATAGAAATTATCAAGAAATTGGAAATTATCGGAGAATGTACTTGCCTCGGGTCCTTAGCTGGTAATTATTGGTGTCCTGTTCCAGAGTATCCCCTGGTGAACCAACAGTCCTATAAACATATTACAAGCAAAACAATATTTGCCTCAGATGCTACACTAACACAGTCTAAAAACACTGAGTTCGGGACTACGCTAGGTATGATACTGGTCACCTAGTAGCTAGATACCTAAATATACATATCTAAATTAACATATGTACTTACAATATATATATATATCAAATTAAATACATATACAAAATATATGTATATATATATTAAAATATGCTAAGGGTTTATACAAAATATATATACCAATACGAAAATATAACTCTACATATATATATATTGATACCAAAATACGGTTATTTGAATATATACCAAATCTTATTATATACATATATATATGTACACACATATATATATACCAATTACCAAAATACTTATTTACTTATTTATTCATTTTATCATACATACTATAATTATACAATTAATTACTAATAAATAAGAATATACATTTACATATTTTAAATATATACGTATACTCAATATACACTATACATATTTGATACACATTTTCTATATGAAAAATACACTACACTATTCAACATATATCATATATATATATATATACATTAATACTTACATACGCTAAAGTATATACACATATACTATGCTTATACCAATTATATATACATATATACCAATTGAAAATGCAATACTATATACTAGTATATATAACTACATATATACATTATGTATATACCAATTAAATTAAAAACATGCACATATACACACACATTAATTAAATATGCAAATACCTATACATTAATATCTACATACATACTTACATACATGTATGATGTATATTCACAGGAAGAAAGAAGGAAGAGAGAGGAGAAGAAGCTTACTGAGGGTGGTCGACGGAGGCTCGCCAGGCCGGAGGAAGTCGGGTTGGGTTGGCCGGTTGGTGGCTGGACCGGAGGGAGGAAGCCATGAGGAGGAGGGTTGAATAGAGGGTGGCCAGACTGTCCGGCGGAGGGAGATGGCACATCAGGTGGGGAGGCTCTGAGCTCGGCAGGAGTTAATAGGAAGAGGGGGAGTGATAGTTGGTGATGGTGGTGGTGATAGATGTAGATGGTGGTGGTGATAGATGGAGATGGTGGAGATGATGGTGGTGATAGGTGGAGATGGTGGTGGTGATAGGTGATGTCGAGCAGCAGGGGGAGAGTGGAGCTCGCCGCCGGAGTCGGGGAAGGCCAGTAATGGGCGGTCGGAGCCGAGCAGCGCCGTCGGGAAAGGAGCAGGGAGGGTCGGCTGGCTCACGGTGGACGGGGATGCAGAGGGAGGGGCTCAGCGTCGAGGTGGCATGGGCCGGAGCAGTCAGCCGCCTGCCGAGTCGAGGCAACACCGGCCGGGGTCGGGATCAGTTAGCCGGCAGGGTGCAGTGCACAGTGGGAGAGGGAGGCTGACGGGGCTGGAGCAGTCGCGAGAGGAGGATGCTCGGGGTCGGAGTGCAGGCCACCGGGCTGAAGGAGTTGGCCGCCGGAGGTCTACCGGGCAGTGAGATGGGGGATGAACAGTAGCTTTCAGTTTCCCCCCTCCTTAATAATTTCAAATGAAGAAATAAGAAAGAAGAAGGAGAAAGGAAGAAGGAGAAGAAGAGAAAAAGAAAAAAAAGAGAAGAAGAAAGGAAGGAGGAGAAGAAGAATTACATACGTAGGAGAGAGGGAGGTGGCTTGTGAGGAGGGTGTGGTTACCTAGGTTTTCTAGGGATTAGGGCTTATGATGTGACAAGACATTATATAGGGAAGAGGGTTTGATGAAGGGTGAGGATTTGCCCACAGAATGAGTAGTCCAGATTGGACATGAAGGAATTTCATGTGGGGATGAGGGTGAGGGCTTAGTTAAAACAATTATTAGGCTCCCTCATTGTTTTAAACAATGAGGTGTTGACACCAAAATACAATTTTGCAAATTAGCCCCCTAATTTTGGGAAATTGCACAAACACATAAAAATGACAAAAATTTGGTGGGCGATTCAGTGTCCGGTGTTTTGTAGGGTCAAGGGGCGCTGTATGATCGGTATGGGCTCAATTTGCAAGGCACTGGAATTAAATTGGGATTTTCAGAATTGGTTTAAATAGTATCCTCAATTTAATTAGAAATAAATACAAATTGAGTTCAAAGATTAATTAGGAGTACATGGGGCCAAAATCAGGTCAGGTCATCAATACCAATAATGAAGAAGACTCCGAACAGAATAATACCCTAATTTGGGCCGCACGAAAAATAGGTCAAGATTGTCTCCAATTTAAATTGGAACGCACAACGATACAAAATAGGGATTTATTAAATAACGTCCGCGATGATTTTTGTGCGGCCAGAAATAATGTACAGAGAGCATAATTATGAGTTGCAAAAATAGCAGAATGGAAGGCGGGCATGTCTAGGGCAAGATTGTGAAATTTGTTGGAAGACAAAAGTCAGAATACTGCTCCAATTATCGAAGCAAAGGCAATGCGCAAAAATATTGAATAAAATATGGTAATTAAATACAAACTCCAAGAATTTAAAATTCTAAATAAATAATTAAATACAAAATTCTATAATTCAGATAGGTGGTCATCTACTAGGCTTCTAGGTCAAGTCTACTAGCTTAAAAATAAATAAACACTGCATATAATACTATATTTATTTACACATCACACATAATTATTTAAATCAAATATACTATCATGCAATTAATTAATTTTAACTACCATAATATTAAATATTGTAAAAAGTCAAAAATACCCCTGTTTTCGAAATGTGGTAGTGACAAGTCTACCCACCTTAAAAGAATTTCGTCCTCGAAATTCAAAATTCTCATAGTAGCATTTAATCATGCACATTATTTTTCCCTCAAAATTTAAATTCATCATCCATGAAATCAGGTTATAATCCACAAGGTCTTTTCACAATTGTCAAAAATTCTGAAATTGTTGCATTCCAAAAAAAATCCTCGAATAAAATCAAGGTCCATTTTATCAAAATTTCCCAAAATTTTTTTAGTTAACAATTCAATATTCGGAATTTAATATCCACTCCTCAATTTGATTTTTTTTTTCAATGCACAATTATAAAATTTAATCTCGTCTCACAAGTTTGAATTTAAACATTTATCCATCAAAATTTTATTTCTCGATTTTCTCGATTTTCTCTTCCTCAAAATACTCAACAATGCGATACTCAAGGATTCTCTAAATGCAACATCCAAATATAAAATTCTAAAATTCATAACTTGCAATCAAATAAATATATTGATAATCTCCCAAAATTTCCAAATTTAATAACCAATTTAAACATGTCATAATCTTCCTGGAATTAATAAATCATAAATTCTGCCATGTTAAATTCTTGGCCCTTTATTTAAATTGGTGTTTATCCTCGAATTTTAACCATCTTGTTAATCATCTTGTCTCTCCTGTCAAGTCATAACCCCTTTATGAATCTTCGTCATGGTCAAACCTCGATAATCATGGTCCAAGAAAAATCCTTCCTACAATCATACAACATGCAACCTAAGGGAAATATGTACGATCAGGGTGTCTTGTCATGGTATTGCAGTCTCTATATCAGGGGTACCATTAACTATATTCTAACAAGAAATCATGCATACAAGCTACGGTACTAAGGTATCAGTCAATCAATCAAATAGATAGGAACAGAAGGAAGGAAAGAACAGAACCTGCTAATACATTACCTGCAGTATCGGTCTCCTCGACCGTTATCGCAAATGCCCCGCCCTGCTGGGGTGGTTCCCTTCGCGGGTGCTGAGCATTATATGGTTCCACAGGTAGCCTAACTGGATTTCTATACTCTGAAGCTGCGCGCTGGCCGGGGAGATAAGGGGCTAGAAGACAATCCTTTACTCGATGTCCCGCAGCGCCGCAGTGCAAACATAGTCCTAGCCTCGTTCTACAGCTCTTCCAAAGGTGACCTGGCTTCTAACAGAAATGACAAGTCTGCCGTGTCTCTCTTGGAGGCGGTTGCTGATTCTGCTGAACACGGACTGGTGCCTGGTACTATTGTTGATACTGATACGCCCATGGATGTTGTTGGATAGGAACTGGTGCTAGGTACTACGATGGATGCTGAAATGTCCATGGTTGTTGCTGAATATGAAATGGTACTTGGTACTGCTGTTGGCGCTGAATACGGGGATGCTTGGCTGGTCTTGTGCTACCATTCGTATCTCTAAAAGTATTGTGACTCCTCTTAGGCCTGAGATCCAGATCCTCTTCTGTAATCTGAGCATCCATCAAGATAGCCTCAAAGGTAGCGGTACGACGACCAGAAGTGTGTGACCGAATCTCTCTCGTCAGTCCCTTTCGAAATTTTTGGGCTCGATCTCCTGGGTCCCGAATCATAGACGATGCAAAATAGCTCAATCTACAGAATTCTGCAGCGTACTCGTCGATCGACATGTTTCCTTGAACCAAGTCATGAAACTGACTTTCCAAGGTTCCCAATGCCACGTCGAAAAAGAACTTCTCCTTGAAGAGTTCCTTGAAGGTCTCCCAAGTAAGTCCTTGTGCAGTAATTCTCGGCTCCGTGCGATACCACGTGAGTGCGATATCGAACATCTGACTGCCAGCGGCTTCTATCTGCAAGTTCTCCGGAATCTGGGTCAATCGCCGGCTCCTTTCTATATCCTCTAGCCAGTCGTCAGCGTAGAGTATTCCTTCGGTGCCTTTAAACTCTCGAGGCATCATCCTCTTGAAATTCACTATAGTGTCTGATCTCTGCTGCTGTCCAGGAAACTGCTGGTACTGTGCTACTCTCTCCAAAGCTTGGAGAGTCACTTGATGGGCATTCTCCATGTTTTCTTTCATCAGCTTGGTTTGTGCCTGGTGCGCTTCTGCTTGCACCCTCTGAGCCTCAGCTTGGACTCGCTGAGCATCTGCCGTCACTCTCTGGGCATCTACCATGCCCTGGATCAAGGTAAACATCTGCGTTCCGTCAATGGGCAAACCTCCGGGAATTGGAGTCGGTGGAGGAGGAAGGTTGTCCGTCTCAGCTGCAGCAATCCTCTGAGCAGGTGGGGGAGGAGGATCCCCAAAAATTGCAGATACTCCTACGTGCATCGGAGATGTAGGAAGAACTACTGCTGTCTGTCCCTCAGGTGGAGAGGTGACAGGCCCCTCTAAAGCTGATGTTCCCGCTCTCATAGATCGTGTCTACGGCGACATCCTGAAGATGGATCCCAAAGAATCAATTTAGGCAAAAATATGATATCATCAAGGAAGGACAGTACAGTTCTAAAGAACAATATTCAAGATAAAAGATTGGAAAAAAATCCTAGTTGTGATTGCACAGGTCGAAGATACATCCAAGGTCTGATGCTTCTATCCCTCTAAGTACCACAGTTCTATCACAAGCACACTCACTACTAGCCTCCTTACCTACTGCAATCTTTGATACTAGTTATCCTTATCACTCAAGTGCATATCAAATGCAACACACCATACTAAGTACTGCTCTCTCTCCAATACAATCCTCGATGAACACCTAAGCCAGTTGGCAGTAAAATCACAATCATGCTCAAGCCAACAGATCCTTACTCATGCATCTCATCTACTTATATACTAATATATCTCTCCCACTATAAAATCCTATCCTCAAATGAAATTCCTGAAAATAACTCCTCGAATAAATTTTAAAGTAAATGCATACACTTTCCTCAAGACCAATTATCTAATACTGAAGTGAAAACTTAATCACAAAAAATCCTTACAGACTTGTCTAGGTTTATTGAATCGAATCTAAATCCTCAAAAAGTTTTAATGACAATATCTCAACTTCTCAAAATTCTAAAAATTTGCAATTCATTTTCAATCTTCAAATCATAATTTAAATCCATATCTTGTAGTCTAGTAGATCTAATGTTATCTTTCTCACTGTCCTCACCGACGTGTGTCATCATATAATACCATAAATCAGTCTGCAAACTCATCTTGATTGAAATTAAACCCTATAGTGAGACCTAAATTCTAATTTAATACCTGATCAACAACAACAAGTGAGAATGGACGGAACAAGGGAATGATTTGAAATTGGGAATTATAACAAGTTTCTCAGGGGTCATCCCAGGAATCTCTCAAGGAATTGTGATTGAGTATTCGCTCTCGTCCTAGTATCCTATGTCCTAGAATCCTATCGCAGGCACGCAATAGTGTAACAAAGATGCCACACTACTACGACATCGCACAATTCGCGAAGTCTGACCTGCATGGGCCACCACTAAAAACGTGTCACGACCCGCACCCGGTTTAGGGGCACGAGTGCGTGGGTACGTCCAGCCTACGCCGCAGTGCCGGCGGTAGAACGCTGTCAAGGTCTTGATACTATCTAGCTAATGTCACACAACATCTAATCTCCATAAGGAGGCATGGATGACACAAATAAACGAGCACATACTCAATCACAGGATTACAGCACGATAAGATAACGAACAGAAATTAAATACAACACAAGTCCAAAAAAGTAATATACTAACTCAACAATATCCAAGTCTCAATAAAAATGCCGGAGACAAATCCGGTACCAAAATAGTCTACTTAAAGAACTAACAAGATAGTAATTTCCGGCTAGACCTCCCGGAATCACAACTAATCTACCAAGTCTGCAGCTACTCACCATATGGTCCATAAAGTGTCGGACAGCGGTCCTCTAAGGCATAGTCTGGAAAAATGTTTCCAGTCAGGAAGGAGCAAAACACAATCTCAAATAACAGTTTTATTTAATTGATAAGGACTATAAAGTAATAAACATGTCATGCTAGCTACTGAGAAGACAGTGAAATAAATGCAATGGCAATTAAAAAGAGACAGGCAATGTAAAGAGACAGGCAATATAATACAGTCAGTGCATGTATGAAAATGAAAGAACAAGGAACAGTATCATATACGGGTGATGTAGTATATAATTTAAATAGGGAAACAGTAATCTATTCTAAGTGTTTGAAATAGTAGTTTCAAAATATGATCGGCTTGGGAACATGTACGATAGCTACAGGGCCTGGCTAATCATGGGTGAAGAGCATGATTAACACTTACATTGTTCTACACTACAATAAGAGGTTATGATCACATTTCTTACTAACTACTTCCCCGTCCCCAACTAGTACTGTGGATCCAACCATGACACGTCACGATACACGAGCAAGTCCAGTTTATCATGTACGATGTCTAATATACATGTCGTGTACAATATCAATACGATAATCAATATAACATCTCATGACTGCAGATCCAAGCTATACTAGTCCGTGTAGCACAGTGTCAAAGATTCAGTTGTAACATTTCAAGATTATTGAAATTATAGAAATTATCAAGAAATGGAAAATTATCGGAGAATGTACTTGCCTCGGGTCCTTAGCTGGTAATTATTAGTGTCCTGTTCCAGAGTATCCCCTGGTGAACCAACAGTCCTATAAACATATTACAAGCAAAACAACATTTGCATCAGATGCTACACTAACACAGTCTAAAAACACTGAGTTCGGGACTACGCTAGGTATGATACTGGTCACCTAGTAGCTAGATACCTAAATATACATATCTAAATTAACATATGTACTTACAATATATATATATCAAATTAAATACATATACAAAATATATGTATATATATATTAAAATATGCTAAGGGTTTATACAAAATATATATACCAATACGAAAATATAACTCTACATATATATATATATATTGATACCAAAATACGGTTATTTGAATATATACCAAATCTTATTATATACATATATATATGTACACATATATATATACCAATTACCAAAATACGTATTTACTTATTTATTCATTTTATCATACATACTATAATTATACAATTAATTCCTAATAAATAAGAATATACATTTACATATTTTAAATACATACGTATACTCAATATACACTATACATATTTGATACACATTTTCTATATGAAAAATACACTACACTATTCAACATATATCATATATATATATATATATATATATATATATATATATATATATACATTAATACTTACATACGCTAAAGTATATACACATATACTATGCTTATACCAATTATATATACATATATACCAATTAAAAATGCAATACTATATACTAGTATATATAAGTACATATATACATTATGTATATACCAATTAAATTAAAAACATGCACATATACACACACATTAATTAAATATGCAAATACCTATACATTAATATCTACATACATACTTACATACATGTATGATGTATATTCACAGGAAGAAAGAAGGAAGAGAGATGAGAAGAAGCTTACTGAGGGTGGTCGACGGAGGCTCGCCGGGCCGGAGGAAGTCGGTTGGGTTGGCCGGTTGGTGGCTGGACCGGAGGGAGGAAGCCACGAGAAGGAGGGTTGAATAGAGGGTGGCCGGACTGTCCGGCGGAGGGAGATGGCACATCAGGTGGGGAGGCTCTGAGCTCGGCCGGAGTTAATGGGAAGAGGGGGAGTGATAGTTGGTGATGGTGGTGGTGATAGATGGAGATGGTGGTGGTGATAGATGGAGATGGTGGAGATGATGGTGGTGATAGGTGGAGATGGTGGTGGTGATAGGTGATGTCGAGCAGCAGGGGGAGAGTGGAGCTCGCCGCTGGAGTCGGGGAAGGCCAGTAATGGGCGGTCGGAGCCGAGCAGCGCCGTCGGGAAAGGAGCAGGGAGGGTCGGCTGGCTCACGGTGGACGGGGACGCAGAGGGAGGGGCTCAGCGTCGAGGTGGCACGGGCCGGAGCAGTCAGCCACCTGCCGAGTCGAGGCAACACCGGCCGGGGTCGGGATCAGTCGGCCGGCCGGGTGCAGTGCACAGTGGGAGACGGAGGCTGACGGGGCTGGAGCAGTCGCGAGAGGAGGATGCTCGGGGTCGGAGTGCAGGCCGCCGGGCTGAAGGAGTTGGCCGCCGGAGGTCGGCCGGGCAGTGAGATAGGGGATGAACAGTAGCTTTCAGTTTCCCCCCTCCTTAATAATTTTAAATGAAGAAATAAGAAAGAAGAAGGAGAAAGGAAGAAGGAGAAGAAGAGAAGAAGAAAAGAAAAAGAAGAAGAAAGGAAGGAGGAGAAGAAGAATTACATACGTAGGAGAGAGGGAGGTGACTTGTGAGGAGGGTGTGGTTACCTAGGTTTTCTAGGGATTAGGGCTTATGATGTGACAAGACATTATACAGGGAAGAGGGTTTGATGAAGGGTGAGGATTTACCCACAGAATGAGTGGTCCAGATTGGACATGAAGGAATTTTATGTGGGGATGAGGGTGAGGGCTTAGTTAAAACAATTATTAGGCTCCCTCATTGTTTTAAACAATGAGGTGTTGACACCAAAATACAATTTTGCAAATTAGCCCCCTAATTTCGGGAAATTGCACAAACACATAAAAATGACAAAAATTTGGCGGGCGATTCAGTGTCCGGTGTTTTGTAGGGTCAGGGGGCACTGTATAATCGGTATGGGCTCAATTTGCAGGGCACTAGAATTAAATTGGGATTTTCAGAATTGGTTTAAATAGTATCCTCAATTTAATTAGAAATAAATGCAAGTTGAGTTCAAAAATTAATTAGGAGTACATGGGGCCAAAATCAGGTCAGGTCATCAATACCAATAATGAAGAAGACTCAGAACAGAATATTACCCTAATTTGGGCCATATGAAAAATAGGTCAAGATTGTCTCTAATTTAAATTGGAACGCACAACGATACAAAATAGGGATTTATTAAATAACGTCCGCGACGATTTTTGTGCGGCCAGAAATAATGTACAGAGAGCATAATTATGAGTTGCAAAAATAGCAGAATGGAAGGCGGGCATGTCTAGGGCAAGATTGTGAATTTTGTTGGAAGACAAAAGTCAGGATACTGCTCCAATTATCGAAGCAAAGGCAATGCGCAAAAATATTGAATAAAATATGGTAATTAAATACAAACTCCAAGAATTTAAAATTCTAAATAAATAATTAAATACAAAATTCTAATATTCAGACAGGTGGTCATCTACTAGGCTTCTAGGTCAAGTCTACTAGCTTAAAAATAAATAAACACTGCATATAATACTATATTTATTTACACATCATACATAATTATTTAAATCAAATATACTATCATGCAATTAATTAATTTTAACTACCATAATATTAAATATTGTAAAAAAGTCAAAAATACCCCTATTTTCGAAATGTGGTAGTGACATAAATAGGACGAAACTAGCTAACTGATCACCTGAAGTGTCATCCTCTCTGACTGCCATTGCAAATGCCCCGCCCTGTTGGGGTGGCTCTCTATGTTGGTGCTGATTAGTTTGCGGTACCACAGGTAGCCTAGCTCTACCTCTCTGACCGCGATCTGGTCCATACGGGTTATTGGAACACTCCTTCACCTGATGGTCAGGGAAACCACAATACAAGCATAGTCCGAGTCTCTTCCGGCAGTTCTCCCAATCATGTCCTTGCCTTCCACAATAGGCACAAGGAAAAGTCTGCTGAATCTGCCTCTGAGGCTGCTGCGGTGCCTGATGTACTGGCTTCTGAAACTGTTGTATTTGTTGACCTGGTGCCCTAACTGGCACAAGGTACTGCTGGTGCTGATATACTCTCGACTGCTGAAAGTGGGTGCGCTTTGCTGGGCCCGCACCACTACTCGCTCCTCCGGTGTCTCTCGGCCTCTTGGAGCCAAGCTCCAAATCATCTTCCGCCCGCTGCGCATGTCTCAAAATTTCCTCAAACATAGCGGTACTGTCTCCATTAGTATGAGACTTAATCTCACTGTTCAGTCCCTTCCCGAACATCCTAGCTCTGGCTCGAGGATTTTGTCCCTCAATAAATCGTCCCAATCGGCAATACTCTGTCGCATACTCGTCCACCGTCAAGTCCCCTTGGACGAGGTTCTGAAATTGACTCTCCAAAGTACTCTGAGCCATATCCGGGAAGAACTTTTCTTTGAATAGTTCCTTGAAAACTTCCCAAGTAATTCCCGACGCTGATATCCTTGGGTCTGTCCTGAACTATGTCAAAGTAATATCGAACATCATGCAACCCGCTGCCTCTATATATAGCATCTCTGGAATCTGCGCCAGCAGCAGGTTCCGTTCGATGTCCTCGATCCACTCATCCGCATAGATATCCCCTCTGTTCCCCTGAAATCCTTCGGGCCCATTCTCTTGAAGTCTATTATAGTACCCGGCCTCGGCTGATGGGGAATAAACTGAGTTGGTGTCGTCAGTGGCTGGGCGGTAGCTCTCTCAACTGCTGCGAGCGTGATCCGGTGAGCATTCTCTACGATCTGTCGCAGGACCTCGGACTGTCGCTGCTGCGCCTCCATCATCTGCTGAAAGAGCGCAAACATCTGCATCTGATCCACTGCAGGTGGCGGAGGTAGAAAATCCTCGAAAACTGTCTGCCCTGTCCTCGGTACTGGAGGTGGAGCACCTCCGAAAGCTGCTGCAGATACGCCCACCTGGACTGGTGAAGATGACCTCCTGAATGTAGGTACTGGACCTACGTATGAGGGTGCTGTCCTTAAGGGTGATGGAGTGACTGATCGTGCTGACATTGCGCCTGAGCGCTGGAAACGCGTCTTTGGCGGCATTCTGAAGACAAATTCAAAATAAGAAATCAATATTGAGCAAGATACGATATCATCAAGGAAGGACAAAAATTTTAAAGCTATATTCAGAATGAAGATGACAAGATACAATTATGTTGGAATTATTCCTAGTTGTGATTGAGTATCCCTCTCATCCTAGTGTCCTATATCCTATCATATCGTAGGCTCGCAGTAGTACAACTAAGTCGTTGTACTACCACGACATCGCACTATTGCGAAGCCTGACCTGCATGGGCCACCACTAAAAATGTGTCACGACCCGCACCCGGTATAGGGACCCGAGTACGTGGGTACGTCCAGCTTACGTCGCAGAATCGGCGGTAGAACGCTGTCTTGGTCTACTATACTAACTAATATCTCACACAAATAGTATAAAGTACTGCCATGCCATCTCAATACCAAATAATACTCAATCATATATAAAACTGAAGGAAGATGAATGCACGATATAAAATAGAAAGAAATGAAATACAAGTCTCAATGCATCACATAACCATCTCCAAACTAAACACAACTCCATATCTCAAACCATAATACAAACCAATATCTAAAATAGAAATAACTAATACAAGGTATAAAAATCAAAAAGGCCTCAGTCTCCTGCACTATCCTCGGGCGACACTCCATCTGTCAGTCCATAGTGAGTGGGACACATCCTTTCTAACCATTCATCTGAAAAAATATTTTCCAGTCAGGAATGGAGCGAAGTACAACCCAATAGCAGTTCCAATTAATTGATAATGACTACAAACAGAAATAGAGAATATAATACAAGACGAGAAACAATGAATAATATCAACTATGGTGGAAAAATAGGTAAACAATGAACAATGTGGTGAAGAACTGTAACTATGCTAAGTGATTGAAATACTAGATAGATATGTGATCGGCTTGGGTGAACATTGTCTACTTTAACGTTGGATAAACATTATCTAAGTTAACATAAAACATTGTCTAGGATTTTATCACATACCTAGCTAACATTTCTCCTTCCCCCTCCCCCAACTAGTACAATGGATCCAACCATGACACGTTGTGATACAAGATACTCAAGGCCATGTAAACAATAAACCTTGAACACGAAATATTAAACATTGAACACGAAAATTGTCTAAGTTAAACATGAATGTTGAACACGAAATATTGTCTAAGTTAAACATTGAGAACACGAGAAACAATGAACAATATATATATAACATCCCATGACTGATCCATGTATATACTAGTCCGTGTACCAAGGTATCAAGAGTCATGTAAAACATTTTTAAATTTATGCATTATAGTAATTAGCAATTGATGGAAACTATCAGAGAATGTACTCACCTGTCGTCCAAGCAATGAATGTCAAACTGTGTCCCAACTGGTGTCACACAAACCTATATATGGAATATCACATTAATACAAGGTGTTTGAATGAATTTAAGTCAAACTAGTCAACATCTAGGTCACAAAACCATTTCTAAGTCAAACCAAAGAAATCTAGGTTGCAAGAGTCTAATGCTAAGTCACTAAGTCAATACATTATGAAACTAGTCTACACTAGCCAAGCTACGATACAAGAAGTCTCTCAAAAAGCCGTATCCTAAGATACGCAAGTTTTTTTAATATAAAAATAGGTTTTATATATGTATACGAGTCAAATACTATAATATTATAACAAAACAGTTGAAATATGATACCTTGGCCATGTACCAATTCGTATCGCTCCTAACGCGATACCCAAACTCAATACCTTGGGCATCGGCCCAATACCTTGGTATCCCGAGGTAAACCAACACTTAGTATAACCAATACATAAACAACCCTCAATAATAATTATATCAATATAACTAATTTATGCTAACATATACTAAGTATGAAATAAAACTCACTACCATACATACATCTACTATCTTAACAATTCAAAACTTACTAACTACACACAGTACTAAGATATTAAACACACATATTAACTATCCATATATATAGTATATATATCTAACTACAATTACTACTATACCAAGACCTAAATAACTTAAGCTAACTATAAGCTACTCCCCCTATAACTGACACTGACACAAACCTCACCTCAAATTCTATCACTCATAACCTCCACACTAAGACAAACTAAAACACTACACTGATACCCTAAAATATCAATTCAACCCATTACCTATTAGCTAGACTACAACCCAACCCTCACTTGGTATCTGGACCCTTACACTCATACCTTCTTTCAAGTTACTAGATAACAACATTCCACACTAACACTCAATATACCAACAATACCTTACTCTCTAACACACTACCTAATACTTTATACTCTAAGATACATTAGAGTATCATAAAGGCTACTAAACACTCACATTCTCACATACACAGGCACCCCACTTAACTAATGCTGCTGTCATTCCTATTATTGCTATTGTGTACCTATGGCTATGCACACACTTATCAGTCTTGGGTATACATAGGATACCACTTAGACGTTTACCAATCACTCCACTGGACACTCAAACACATACACTCCCTCCTAGTACCTAAGACTCACATTCCCTGCTATACAACCAACACCACTACACCCACAACTATCTTATTCCTACTTCTTATATTGGTATCAGTCACATACCACACACTGATACCCTTAAGTACTCATACACATTAACCCACACTCAAACATATATACAGTCACATCTCTCTCTCATATCCACTTGCATTACACTCAGGCCTGTTCCAACAGTGCATTGACCCACTGATTACACACCTACATACAATTTCCCCTCCTCCATGCTGCCTACTAGCAGTGCCAACTGCTATTCAGTTGCATCAAGAGCAACAGTTACCAATTGCTGCAGGTCCAGTGCTGGACAGGAACCAGAATTTCCCCCAAGTTGTAACTGATTGCAGACCCCCAAGCACAGACACCTGAATACAGGCTCGTGCTCCTCTTTCCATACAGCTGTTTCTCCTTCCAGTGCTAAACTAAACCCCCACTTCAAAGCTCCCTGCTAAACTGCCTTAGCGTGAGCTGATGCACATTGCTGTTTTTAGTGCACACTTGTTGTGGACACAAGGCAATACTAGCTGCTCCTCTCTGATACTGCTATGCCCGATACCTACTCTTGACTGATACTGCATTGAATGAACTCCCTTGCCTCGAGTTGCTGATGGCTTCTCGAGCTCCCCTTTGCCAATTGCTGAACCTAACTGATGTGTATAGCTCTCCTTCATGTTTGAGTTGCACCTCAGTTGGCTGTCTGCCCGGTGCTCCTTCCCCATGCTGCAGAACTGCTGCGGATAACTCTATGCACGAGCAGTACCTTGCTGAGGATGCCGATGCTTGCTCCCTATTTTGTGTATTTTTGTACACTGCTTAGCTTCAATTATTTGCTGCAAGCTACACACTGTTGTGGGAGCTCTACTTGCTGTGCAGCGAGCTCGTCTTGTTATAGTTGTTAATGTTGTGTACTACTACGTGCTGTGCTCAGCTAGTTGCTGCATTACTTGCTATTGTTCTCCCTCTGTTTTACTGCACACCTGATCTCCTTGCTCACTGTGCATCCACAAACAACTCACCAACACACACACACGACCAATACTATGCACTCACAGGCACTTACACATAGAACCCTCTATAATATATATATATATATATATATATATATCCTCCTCTATATATACATATACAAATCTATATAAGCATCTATACCTATAATCACTATTATACATAATCACACACACATACATGCATTCAAGTACTCAAATAAATATATACAAGCATACATATATATATAGAGAGAGAGACTAACACTTATAGACATACACATATACACTAAATATATTATACACTATTATAGGCATACATATATATATATATAAATACCATATATATATATAAAATTATATATGCACGTATAGCAAGGAGGGCAAAACAACAAACACATGGAGTGCACCGCACCCGTATCATACTTGCTCTATGATACGTGTACGATACGGCTCCAACACACAAACAAATGCATCCCGGAGGATACGAACAAATCTTATTCATAAATTATGGGCAACACGTATAGTAATTAGAGTGTCTACGTGTCCGTGTCATAATGTGATATTCACAAGGCTCCGCGTCGGAGGAAAACCCCCAAAATTAATCCGTTTCGTCAAATTGACGAGATACGGCCTACACATATCCCATTGTGGACACGACACTAGTCACAAATAAACAATCATATATCAATTTTGGTCTAATTGACCAATTGACAAACACAACATGTGCCAATCTTAGAATTCTCCCAAAATTGGCACCAAAATGCACGTAACTTCCACCGTAGGTCTCCGATCGTCCCAAAACCAAATCCTATGGGTAACCTATGCATGTGGGTTGGTTTCTCATGATAAAATCTCAGATCTAGAGTCTAATCGAAGGGGAAAAACTGAAATGTACCTATTGGAAGATGGATTCCCAATGAAAAGTCTCTAAATACAAAGTAGCTCCTCTCCTTGTAGATCTTGGCCTCCTCTTCCTTGCTTCTTGCTTCCTTCTTATAGATCCTTGATGTAGAGGCCTCAATGATGAATTTAAAAAGATATTTGAGAAGAATTGATGGAGAATTGATGGGGGAATGGAGGAAAATTGGAAGAGGGAAAAGTAGCTCTAGAAATTTGGGGAAGAAATAAAATAAGAGCACTCTCTCTCCTCCTAATTATGGCTGGTCATAAACCCCTCTCCAAGCAATGTATAATGTCCCAAATACCCCTTGGGGCCTCTCATGAAGAAATTAATTAAGGGAAAAGGTTCTAGTCTAATGGTTTCACTAATTAAATCCAACCTCCTAATCCATGGGCCTAATTAAATGTGCCCAAACTAAACGCATCCAAATATTGGGTTCATGCATCTAATAAAATAGGTTAGGTCCACTACACAAGTCTAAAATAAATACTATGTCTAATCAAACACTAAAAAATACAACAAATAATTAATTACTCATGCACAATACTAAATACAATCCTCCTAAAAATAAAATACCTGTGCCAATTTACCAAATTACCCTTAATTGGAAATGTGAGGGTGACATATAGTGAGACTAAGGCTAGATTGAGTCCAGTTAGAGATAGAACACGGAATATTTTTTGTATTTTAATTTTGTAGTAATTATATCACTTAGCGCACCTTATCGTCCTCCGATAATTGGAGCACTACACTAGCCACTGCCTTCCTACAAAATTCTATACCCTTATCCTAGACGTGCCCATCATCCGTTCTGATCTTTGTGCAACTTTTCAATTGTTGGACACTTTCATGCAAAAGAGCATTTAGGTGTCCACACCATTGGATATGACACATGAAGAAACCTATTTTTCGCTCATGTGGATTTTCCCATAATTTTTCTGGATGTGCAACGGGCAACATCGCCCACTCCTTTAAACCTAACCTTGTATTTTAAACAATGCAAATCTTATACCATCATTGACTTTCTACCGTGGCATAATTTTAATTTCGAGGACAAATTTTTTATAAGTTGGGTAGAATGTAAAACCCCTAATCCTAAAAATCGTATAAAACTATTTATTTATTAATTATTAATTAAATTGAAGTAATTAGTGGCTAATTAGGAGAAATAGATTTTTATTTTAGGTGTTGGGGCACTTAGAGGATTTATGGGACCATCAGAAATTTTTCAAAATTTATTTCATGTAGGAGACCCCTTGAGCAGTTGCTAACTTAATAGTGTGCATTAATATAATTTGAAATTTTTTATGAGTGTATATATAAATATATATATATAAATATATATATATATATATATATATATATATATACATATATATTTAACTGGAAAGAGAATAATAAAAAGAAAAAGAAAAGAAAAAAAAAATCTATTACTAATACTACCTACAGCCACTACTTACTAATCAACTAAGTAGCAAAAAGCCCACGTTTGCTGAGTTGCTTACTAGCAAACGTAAGTAGCAACACAACCCAAGCAACCCGCACCTAGTTGTTTTATGAGCAACTTTGCAAGTAGTCCAAACCCGACCCCCTTGGCCGCGAATACCAACTCCCCTTTCCCTATTCATATATATATATATATATATATATATATATATATATATATATATATATATATATATATATATATATATCATTTATTTCTTTAAACCCTAAACCTAATCATCCAGACTCTCCCTCTTCCCATCTAGACCTAGAGAGCGCCGCCACCGCAGCCGGAGAATCCCGCCAGGCAGTCCAAACCAATCCCGACGACCGCGACCCCGCGCACTGCAGATTCCCACAATGAGGTACCTGTGTTCCGGAGTTATTTTTCGTCGACTTGCTCAACCAAATGCTACCCCGTCTTCACCGGTATGCTCATCCCTTAACCCTTTTCCATATATATGTGTTAGTAGACCTCGAACAATGCAAAACCATAGGCAAAAACAATGCCAAAGTTGGGGAAACAGACCGAATTCTGGGATCGCAGAAAACTGCGGTGTGGTTGCGGTGACCACCCATGCTTCCGAGTTCGTATCTCCCACCACAGAGATTCAAATTCGATGATTCTTTTTGGTATGCGTAGAACACTTGACCTAGTTTAATTTCTATTAAATAATCCTAGATTATTAACTGTTGTAGACATAATTAAATTCGTTGGAAAACCCCGCGAATCCACTTTTCCAGATTTTCAAAAGTTGTGAAATGGAGCGCGCCCCGCCAAACGGGTCTGCCCCGCCGTGTACCAAGTGAACCGAACGGTGCGCGCAGCGTAACCGGACACGTAAAATTTTCAAAAACTGATTCGGACGCGTGTGCACGCCGAAATCAGCCCGTATCCGCGGACACACCCCGTATCGCAACTTTTGCGAAAGTCGTGCGTATTTTGTGCTCGCTCGTCAGATTGCGACGAAACTTATGCCACTGGACTCGTGGTAACGCGCTGGTCCTGTGACCCAATTTTCATGCAATTCTGAGATAGTTGACCAAGTCGCCAATTGGCGGGCCCCACAGTTGACTTTTTGGGTAAAATTGTGTTTGGCCCATCGGAATCCATATTTGAATATACCATTGAGTTCGTATTGACATTTAGAGTTATTTGACCTATAATATGTCCCATTTAGAGACTGTTACCCTTGGCATATTTTTCAGTGCAAAGTGGGCCACACGTGGACCCCACTTTTATCCAAAATTATCGTTTTGCCCCTGTGTCCAAATTGGACGAAAGAAAAGTGTATTTTTATCTATTTTGCTTATTTTGGGAATGTTGGTGATATTTATTTCAGCATCCGGAGACATTTGTTCAGAGGCCATAGCTTTTGATCCTGTGTACTTGACTTCTGGACATTACACCTTGCAGCTTTCTTGCCAGGCAAGATACCTTGCCAAATTGCTTACAGTATTTTGTATACTTAGTATATTTCTATATATTTTATATATTTCTATTTATTTATTGCATGTGTAGTTTCTTTCAGTCATTACTATATATTAGATATGTTGACACACACTTGACACTCAGTATCATAGAGGACAATCAGTAGGCGTATGGGCTTTAACCACTCTGGTAAACCGTAGTAACTAGCACGCACTATGGTGGTCATGTTCGATGGTCGCTACCCCCGAGGTATGTCGATTGATGGAGTCCGAGGGTCGCTACCCCCGAGGTATGTCGGCTGATGATGTCCACTGACGAGTGCATGAGTTGTGAGGATTAGATCGAGTAGCCTACCCTTGCCCATACGTCAAAAAGTTGTCCTCATTTGCATTCATATAGATTGTCTTGTACAGCGTACTGATTTATTTTTAAATTATATGCATGTTTACTGTATTCAAATTGGCTTGCTTTTCTGTATCTTGTTACGTCCCTCTGAGGACCTGGTCCCCTGCCATCAGTATCTGTTCTTGAGTATTTGCAGGAGCGCAGATTTGGATGGTTACATATATTTCGTGGATGTCTTCTCTCCGAGCCCCATGATTGTTAACTGGTATTCCTATATTGTGTTTATTGTGTTGTACTTTTCCATTCGAGTTGGTAGTGGATTTGTTTCCATCCAACTATCATCCTTAGATACTTACATTGAGATCTAGTTATATAGATGTTGGTTATTTATTTATATTGATTTCCATGGATGAGATTTAGATTATACCCTGCGACTTGTGACATATGTTTATACCACTTGTGGATTAATTTTTATATTACAGCGTACATGTGGATTTTGGTTTCCATATATTGGAGTTGCCATATCCATACGGCTGGCATGCTTACGTGTCTTAGTCCTACGTATTTTTGAGACTGGGGCGTGACAGATGTATAAGCTTCTACTAAAGCATTAAAGTAAGTTTTGAACTTGGATTCGCGACAATTTCAGCTAATCCTCGACCATGAGGTACGAAAACAGTTAATGTGACAATTGTAGCCTCGACACTGGAGATAAAAGAGGAAGAACCCTCTGCTCGTTCTCTTGGATAATAGTGATAGCCATTTCAGCAACACTGGTCATTTCTTTCACAAGAGCAGTTGAAGCTACTCATGGTATTAACACGATATGCACAGGCGAAACCGAGATATTAGTAACAAAAGTTGTTTCAGCCTGCGAAATAACCGTCTCTCTGGCCCGCTCCGGAGCAACTCCTACCACAATTTTATCACCTAAAAAGAAAAATTGAACAAACAATATGATTAATAAACAACATATTGTAATTAAGATATATGCACGTTGAGCTAAGAAAAGAAGTGGCACCTTGGCCTGTGCTAGCCAGAGCTATCACTGCATGAATTCGTGACAATAAAGCATGCAACATAAGAACTTGTGGTATAGAAAGAATAAAGAGACACGTACACCAGTACCAGGTGGTACATATTCATCTTCAGGAGTCTGCCCCTCCAAAGAATTCCTCAAGCCTGTCAACGAAGCCTCCACCTCAAACGAATTGACATGAAGGAGCAAATCATTGTAATCACTCATAGTCATGCTCGTTTCTGAAATAAAAGTTTTAGTATCATTCTGCTCCGCAGCATCTTCAAGCCCAGCTGTAACTATAACAGATTGAGGCTGATCTTGAATATCCTGTCCAGGCATACTTCGGAGGCTTTAGCGGCAATGTCAGCTTGTGACTCAATCTGCTCACCAACTTTAACCCGAGAAGGTAAAATTAATAATAATACATCATTCAAAAATAATATACAAACAAGGTCTCAATCCAAAACCGGAGACAAATCCGGTGCTAAAAGCTAATAAAACAATAACAAGATCTCAGTGATCCCGGCTACCAACCCGGAAATCACCCCTAAACTATAGGGTCCCTGTCTGCACCATCGACAGGCTCAGGTCCATAAAATGTAGGACACCACTGTTTGTGGTATTAAACGAAAGAATGAAGATGTATTCAATATGGGGTTTACACGGAACCCGCCTTCTTTGGTTTACAAACAAACTTGTACAATTTGATCCTATACGAGGATATGGGAGTATAATTTATTTAATCTGGATAAATATTACGATAGGTGTCTGATCTGCAGTCGATCACTTTAGTCCTTGGACCACACGATGTTGAAGAAGTATCGTAGAAGACAGGAAGCAGCTTCGAAGGTTGCAGGAGAGGGTGGATGCACGATGCCAAAGTCGTCGATCCCTACTCTTTGCCTGAGCTCCGGGTGCTCTCTCTATCTCTCTCTCTCGGGTTCGATCTTCCAATTTCTTGTCGACCGGGTTCGATCTTCAAGTTTGGAGTTTTTTGACCTCGGATCTAGTATTGGTTTTCTTGACCAATTTTTTGACCTTTTTTCTCATTGATAGAGGTCTCTATTTATAGAGTTTTAGTGACAGTGACCACTCCGTCGGTATAACAACCGAGGAATGGAAAGTACAACACCCTTTTACACAACGGTTAAAGTAACCAATGCCTGCGTATAGATGATCTTTTGAATGAGCGTGTGACGCGGGTCCAACTAAGGGACATAACGCGTACAATTGCTACGAAGATCACGACGTAAAAGCCACGTAGGTAGGTATCCATTGTGTAGAAGAGGTTGGCATAGAAGCCAAATGTCTGTCACCATGGCATAGAAGCCAAATAGTTATCAAACCGGCATAGAAGCCGAACAGGCATAGAAGCCGAGTGGTCGTAGAGGCCGAACAGGCATAGAAGTCGAGTGATCGAATAGGCCGAACGGGCATAGAAGCAGAGTGATCACAATCGCTGGATGGGCGTAGAAGCCGAAGGGGCACAGAGGCCGAGCAGGCATAGAAGCCGAAGGGGCACAGGGGCCGAGCAGGCATAGAAGCCGAAAGGGCACAGGGGCCGAGCAAGCGTATAAGCCAAAGGGGCACAATCGCTGGATGGGCGTAGAAGCCGCTGCGTACCGTGCCACAGTGCTGACGTGGTCGTCTTAGCCGGAATTACGACTTTTGAAGATATAATCAAATCTCTTGCATTAAATGCCGAGATTTTCCACCATCCTGTGCATTAAATATGGAGACGTGTTCTTTGACGGTCTGTAACCCTTTCTGCGCATCACTCACAGAGACGTGCCTCAAGAAACTGTCACCGCACTGTGTATTAGGCGAAGAGACGTGCCTCGAACCCCGTACGGAGTGCAGCTTTTGGCGTAGTAGGCAGCTTGTCTACTGCAGAACGTAAACAACTCGCGTTTTGCCTATGTAAAACAAGGCAGCGTATCCCCTCGTGCTTTGAAAAAGTAGTTTACGCGAAGGGGATGGCGGTATTTGATAGTCTGGGTGGCAGTGCAGTGCCATCATTGTAGCCGTCGCTTGGGTAGTCGAGCCGTATCCCTTTGCCAGAAGTCCAGACGTCAGGTTCTTTGCAGGCTCTGACAGGTTCACTTCGAGGAATTTGAAGCGTCTTTTGTATACCTCAATGCTGCGTATGAAAGGGGAGGAGTTTTACGCCCTGGAGGCGATGAAGCACCATGTTTACGCTGAAGCGGCTTGGACGTACTGCCTTTACGCCGATGGCCCTTTGAGCTTTTATGTTTCACGCTCTGTTCTAGCGGAAAAGGCTCTGTTGCACGCTTGATGGCTCTTAAGGTCTCTGCCTATGCTGCTCTGCACCGATATGCCGCGTAGTCATCCGGCGTATTTTTTATGCTTCTACAAGACCCCCTTCAAAGCTTTCAAATTCCTCGGAAGTTGGAACGCTTTGAATAAAGCATGAACCGTACCTCGTGACTCGAAACGTTTCTGAATGGATCGTTGAAACGGTCGATGCCGACTTTATGGCGGATTTATTGGGGACCGGTGTGACCCCTTTTCGCCTATAAAAAGGCTGGGGGAGTTAGCCTGTTCTCCCCACACTTTCATCACCACGCAAAGATGATCGCCGGAGTTCGCCGGGTCGATTTGAAGAAGAAGGAGATCATGTTCTTCCAGCGTGTAAGGAGCCGAAAAAGATGGCATCTTCGAGCAAGTGTCCACTGCAACGATGGATCATTGAAGGATATCTTAGCCTCCCTTACTTGGGATAATCAGCAACTTTATATGGCGTTGCCCCTGGAGAGAGGAAGGGTCGTCTTTGACCACACAGCTTGCAAGTGCTGTCTTCTCTCGTTGCCTCCGGTGACGAGAGTCAGACAGACTCGCTCTGTCCTGGCTTGAGCGGCGCACGGAGCATGGGATCTGCAAATACTATGCAGGCCCAGCTCTGTATCCCCCAGCCAGCGATCTTCTTGTTCATGACTGTGGTGGTCGATGAATGCTATGGAAGAAGAAGAAGGCCTGCACCGATGCGAGAACCTGTCAAAACAGCTTCTCGGTGCGATCTTCAGATGATGATAAGGAAGCCCTTTTGTCGACGAAGTTTCCCTCAGATGTAATCATGAAAATAAAGAAAAACCCTTGTAGATTGGATTTCCCTCATATGTAATCATGACTTTAATCTTTAATAAAATTGTCTTTCTTCTCCGCATATGATCGTTTTGCCATACGTTGCTGTGAAGTCTGAATATATGTAGCTTTGACACGTCTGATTCTGTATGCCGACTCTGTAGAAAGAGTGCTAGGTCCTGTCCTTTACGTATAGCGAATAGTCCATAGAACGTTGTAGAGCATTTTGAACATTTTAGAACTGTCCTGTTGCTAGGACTGAGGAACCGCGTAGAGCTCTGAGCTTCTGATGAACATAATTTTTGTTCAGATTTCGTCTTCAAGAACAACTTCTCGAAAAATCCCTTGGGACAGGGTCAAGAAATGGCTGTCTAACTGAGTTGCCATCTTTTGATAGACGAGATATTCAGACTGGAGTCTGGATGAACCTCCAATTGACCCGAGAAGAGTAATTTCTCAATGTTTGAACTCTTGTATGCTTCGGGTACTTGGGATATGTTGAGGTCCAGAAGGAGTATCTTCTGTGTGAACTCCTGTAATCGACCGCCTTGAGTTCGGATATGCGGAAAGTTAGATATCCGTAGCGTAGATGAGCTGAAAATCTTGAGTTCGTAGGCCTGTTGAGCGTAGAAAGCCACCGAGCGTGAGATCATCGATTTGGAGCTGCTGAGCGTAAGTCATAGGTTTGTAGTCTCTCGAGCGTAAAAGCTACCGAGCACAAAGGCATCCGGGCATAAAACCATAAACTGATAGCTTGCGAGCATAGAACCGTAGATCCGTTGCTGTCGGGCGTAGAAAGCTCCTTAGCGTAGAACTGTAGATTTGTAGCCTGTGAATGGAAGAAATCTTTCGGGCGTAGAGGTTGTGGATCTGTTGCCTCCGAGCGTAAACTAAGCGCTACCGAGCGTGAGATCATCGATTTGGTACCTGCTGAGCGTAAAAAGTCGTAGGTTTGTAGCCTCTCGAGCGTAACAGCTACCGAGCACAAAGGCATCCGGGCGTAAAACCATAGACTTGTAGCTTGCGAGCGTAAAACCGTAGATCTGTTGCTGTCAAGCGTAGAAAGCTCTTTAGCATAGGAACCGCTAACCTGCTTTTGTACGAAAAACTCTTCGAATTTGCTGACTGTCCGTCTTTCGAGAGTAGCGGGCTGACGTAGTACCCAATCATAACCAAATATTTAATTTGTGAGATTCGTTTGGGGGTTTCGAGGAGCCGCCTGAGGATTCGAGGAGTCGACCTGAACTCTATATATATCCCGAGCTTCTGGAGAGAGAAACTTTTTATCCGTCTTCTGCGAGAGAGAGCTTTGATTGTTTAAGTTTTTTCCCCTCGTACTTTCTCTGAGCACTCCAGGTTTCCAGTAATGGCGCCGAAGCAAACCCTCTCCACCAAGGGAAAGAGCATAGGCTCTTCTTCTCGTGCTTCTGCCCCGGCGAGAGAGTCTTTGATCGGGCGATGCGAACTTCCTTCTGAACGAAGGATCTTGCCGACGAGTAGCTCACCCGGTCTTAGAGGTATAGCTATCAAAAAATCCTTCGAACACGTTGAACGTGACGCGCTAGGTCGTCTTCTGTGGTGATAGCCTCTTTGAGGAAGATGACGCACGGAGACGTTTTCATCTTTTACGCCCATATTTCTAATGTGTCAGCATAAAAACTCCATGTCTTCGTAGTTATGAGCGTAAAAGCTCTGGCTGCCGAAGACTTGGTGTATACTATAAAATTTTAGTTTTACGCTTTGGATGGGACCTCCGGTGTAATAACTAGATTTTTAGTAGTCTGGCGTAAAGCACGGACCGTATACCGCTACTTACGCTTTTGGGATATGACTCCTGGCGTAGGATGACCAAATTTTGTACAGCCTTGGCGTAAAGCACCGACTGTCGCTTCTTGGTCTTTATGTTGCAAGGTTCGTAAATGACTTATTTTCCTTGCGTTTTTGTAGTCGACATACATGTGTCTCCACTGGCCGAGGTGATGGGATCCGCTGCTGGGATGCTGCACTCGAACTACTTGGAGGATCTGTCGCACGTGACATTTCCTATCTCCGGACCCCAGTATCCCGAAGGGAGGGGTATCTTGATATCGGCTCAGGGCGAGCGAATGCTGCTGAGCATGATCAACGGGGAGCCCCTAACATACGTAGATGGGGAGTAGTACATCAAGTCGGCCTTCCTCTTTGGGGACATGATAGACAAGCAGTCCCAGACGAAGCCCAAGAGAGAACCCTGGGTTTTCCTTGCCGAGAGCGTGGTCTTGTATCTGCCCATGATGCCGAGAGATTATCCGATCTCGGCTTTCTTCCATGCCACACATCGCAGGAGGATGTCGTGGACGCTGACTTCTGATCTTCACGGAAAGCCGGGAAAGATCTTTCATCTGAAAGGAGCTGACCGGGGGTCGTTCGTCAGCCGCCCCACTGGCGTCGTAACGTTGTTCAGGGGACTGTGCCCGGGCAGCGTCCCGAGTGAAGATAGTTCGGTGATCCAGCCGGTGTAATTGTCGACTTTCTGTAATGACTTCATGGTGCGAGGGGGGGTATACCCCAAGGAGAATCCTCGGTACAATGGGTGGATCACCCCAACAAATCTCCGATGGTCCTGCATAGTTGACTGGGCTTTGAGGCATTTTCGACGAGAGCTGGAAATCATCGGACTGTATGCCGCCATGAGCGTGACGAGTGTTGGGTTGCCTCCCAACCCTAACCTCTTTCTGGCGCTGATGGAGCGATACATTTCGCTCACCGGGACCTTCGCCACTCCACTGGGGGAGTTGGGGTTGGCCCTCCACGAAATGGCAGCGATCTCGAGACTACCGATGGGGGATACCCCGTATGAAGAGTATGTTCCTACCAACCAGGAGTTGGAGGACTCGGATCCTCGGGTGGTGGAGGTGTATCAGGAGCTGATGTGTCACTACCTCGCGTGCACTGCCTTTTATAATGAGCCTTCTGACTTGGCTCACACCACTAAGTGGATGTCCTATCTCTTCTTCCACCGGGCCAGGGCCGTCAAGTCGGTAAAGGTTTCGGGGGACAAGCACGCGCCCGTGAACTGTTTGGTCGTGCTCAGTGCCGAGGTCGTTGAGGACCTTATGGAGGAGGCCAACGCTCCAGACCAGTTTCTTAATAATGGGGTAGGAAAGTACCCTGAAGGCACTAAGGCCTATAGTTACTTGAGGCGCTGCCGCAGGCCTTTGTCTGAGGAGGCCAAGCTGGCCGGCTTTCTCTCTTTATGGCTGCGTCGAGTGGTGGTGCCTGGCACCGCAACCGCGGACCACATTCATCGGAATATCCTGTGGCCCGCCGTCCGTCTGGTGTTTAGGGCAAGGTTAGGCTTGCTTCCTGCCATGGTGTGCCGTATACAGGCTGGACTGCGAGCCATGACTGACGGGTTGCTCGTCGATGAAGCTCGACGTGAGAGTTTTCCCCGGGTGGAATTACCATACCTGTACTTGATGGGATGGTTAATTCTTCACAACCCCCGGGTGATGTCTCCCGGTCCTGGTAGCAGCGCGGGGGGTAGTTTCTTGCTGAACTACAAGGGCTCCCTCTGGAACGTGACCACAATCGTGGACTGTCGGCTAGCGCTGAGCCTTGGTCATTGTTGGAAGCTCCTTTGCACCGTCCCTTCTGTACATCATAATCAGTCGGGGATTAGGCTCGAGGATTTAGGCGGAGAAAAGACCAATCTTTCCCCGAAAGCCTGTAATTGGTTGGTCTACATCAGACCCTCCTATTTGTTGTACCGAAGCGAGGATCATTGCTTCTTCGAGCCTTACTTGCCCAGTCGGTTCGCGAGGCAGTTTGGGTACGATCAGCTGCACGTGGGAAATGCCATTACCAGCTTCAGGTTCCGGGCGGACTCATTGATGGAGCCAGGGGGTGGCGGTACTTCATCATGGGCTGCACGGGAGCAATCTTCATTGTGCCGGTCGCCACCCTCTCCACGGAGCTGCGCATCCTTCATTCGTATGCTCAGTTTTACATGGCGATCAACACCCTCCATCGCGACTTTGACATTCTTGTAAGCTTCAAGGTGCCTTCCTCCAAGCCCGGGGGCAGAATCGAAGTACCCTCGGTTTCATCTGACGAGGGCGAGGAGTCCGCCATTCCGGATGAGCCTCTGGTATCGGTGCCGAGGTGTGAAGTGCCTTCGCCTGCGGGGGCATTGGCGATCTCAGGGAAGCGAAGGGCTTCTGTCTCGAAGCAAACTTTCCCTCGCAAGAGGAAGAAGAAGACAGCTGATCGTCCTCTCCGGATTCCCGGCATTGAGGCTCCTAAAGAGGAACCTGCTGTCTCTCCTGTTGGGGATATCCCTTTGATTGGAGATTCCCCATCTCTCGGAGAAGGACCCTCAGTTTCGGCTGGCGGTATCGGAGAATTTCTGCTTGAGGCTGCCGTTGCTGCCACTGCCTCCGGTAGTGGAATGAAATCGCCCGCGTGGCCGAGGCAAATGGGAGAATCTTCCTCTAGACCAGCAACGGAGGAAACTCCTGCTGCGTCCGTGAGCATGACCAGCGAGGTTCCAGCTGACGAACCTGGCGGAGGCTTGGTGGAGCTCCTGGCGATGTCGGTTGGCCCACCTCCTTCTCCAGGTATGACAGTTCGTATTGCGTCATTAAGGCATGACATAGCTACATCGACTGCAGACGCGACATATATACCGTTGGCTACGGATAAAGGCCATCTTTATGTCTCCTCTTTAGAAAGATTACTATCGTATTGATGTCAACTTTCTTGTCCTCTTCTCAGGGGATGGCGCCCGTGGGGAGTATAGCGTTGAAACGCCTTCTGGCTCTGCTCGGGCTCCTGATGATGATACGGAGGTGTTCCACTTCGGGGAGGAAATGGCTTCGGGGGCTAGCTCGCCCGGAGTGGTTTCGTCATCTCAAGAGGGGGACGAACCCGTCATTGTGACCTCGCCTCTTGTGAGTATGGCGATGACTTCGACCGTCGTTGCCGCACCTTCTTCGGTCGCACCACCTTCCGAGGCGGCGGCTGTGGCCACCTCGTCTGCAATCGTCCTTAGAGGGGAACTCGTCAATATTGCGGCCACTCCTGGCGTTCAACCAGATCTGGTTGCGCTGACCGAGCTATATACCGGCACCTTCTACGCCAATTTGAACACGCTGATAACAATGGTGTTGGCGAAGAATCTGGATTTTGAGAGCCTGAAGAAGGCTTCCCAGTTTTCGATTGGGGCCGTCCGAGAGTTCGGCGATTCCGGGGTAGCTGACGCCCTGGAGGCGATGGTTAATGGGTTGGAGCAACCCATTGACGAATACTTGCAGCTGACTCGGGGCAGTTTTGAAGCCAACGTCCAGGCCAGATACGACTCCATGACTGCGCGGCTTACCAAACAGCTGGAGAGCTTGGATAACTCTATCAAAGCCCGTAAGCTGGAGACGGATAAAAGAAAGGACGTCATGGAGGAGGCTCTTGCTCTCGAGAAGAAGTGCCAATTCGAGCACGAAGGAAACGCAGCGAGGGTCCACAAGTTGAAGGAGAAACTCGCCCGGGCAGAGGAGTGGGCTTCTCAGTCGCTGGCAGGTCTAGGCGTAGCGTCTGGCCGACTGAGCACCGCACGACAGGACCTGGAGCGTGCAGAAGCTGCTCGTGCTAGCTCTCTTCGGACGAGGGCCGAACTGTCCTTTATGAACAATCCTGAGGCACGGCTGGAACGGGCCCGTGCTGATGCCTTGGTTTCCAGGGGTGAGAGTGTAGCTGCACTGGCGAAGCTGATTCATGATCTAACTGCTCCCCCGCAATGATGTACCCTTTCTTGCTTTTAGCTTCCCTAATGTAATTCTGCTCTTTTTGGAAATAAAGCGAATCTTTTCTGACTTTGTGGACCCATCATTTCGGAATGTAAATGACAGGTTTAAGTGAGAGTGATATCAGAGGTAGTATGGACGTGATAAACTCTCGATAAACTTCTAGCAGGACATATCTATTCAGAGGTCATACGGACATGATAGAATATGACCTAACTAGCTTTGTTGTGGAAGTAGTTTTGGCAGAATTGGGATTCCCGCCATATTCCACCCTGGGGTAGAGGAGGTTAAGCATAGTACCTCTTCAGGAATTTACCGTTGATAGGAGCCATTAATAGGTCTCCATTAGGCTGGGCTAACCTGTAAGCGCCATTCGAGAATGTTGTCTCGATCACATAAGGGCCTTCCCACTTGGGCTAAAATTTCCCTTTACTCCTGTGAGTGAGAATCATTGGCCTTCTTACGGCTAAGACTAGCTCGCCGATCTTGAACACTCTTTCCTTTACTTTATGATTGAAAGCTCTGGAAATGCGTGCTTGGTAGAGCGCGATGCGCTGTTGAGCTTGGAGGCGTTTCTCGTCTAACCCATCGAGCTCCTGAAGCCTTAACAGGTCATTCTTTTCTTGGGTCAGCTCATTAGTTACGGCTATCCTGAGTGACGGGATCTGGACTTCGATGGGAAGAACTGCTTCGCTCCCGTAGACCAGTAAAAAGAGGGTACAACCTGTCGGTGTCCGTACCATTGTGCGGTATGCCCAGAGACATTCGCCCAGCTTCTCGTTCCAGTCTCTTTTGTTCGAAGAGACGAACTTCTTCAGGAGTTTGATAATGGTTTTGTTGAAAGCTTCCGCCAAACCATTAGCAGCTGGATAATATGCCGTAGAGGCAATATTACGTATTCGATTTTTATCGCAAAATCGATGAAACGCTTGGCTGATGAACTGAGTCCCATTGTCATGGATTATCCTTCGGGGAATTCTAAAGCAATAAATGACATGATTTTTGATAAAGCTGATTACGTCAGACGCCTTTACCTCAGCCAGAGGGATTGCCTCTGCCCATTTGGAGAAGTAATCCGGGATTGCCAGTATGAACTGGTGGCCTTTGGAAGAAGACGGGTGAATAGGACCTATGATATCCATACCCCATGCTTCGAAGGGCCAGGATGCAACCGTAGGATGTAGATATTCAGACGGTTGATGTATGAAGTCTGCATGAACCTGACAGGCTCTGCATTATCTTGCATAGATGATCGCGTCTGTGATCATAGTGGGCCAGTAATAGCCCATTCTCCTGACACGATCCTGTAGCTTAGGACCGGGCTAATGCGCTCTGCATACGCCGTCGTGAGCTTCCCGGATAATCTGCTGTGCTTCATCGCCTAAGAGACATCTTAATAGCAGTCTGTCGTAAGTCCGACGATATAGGCATTATGAAGATGCATCGAAGTAGAAGCGTAATGATCGTCTTTTGACGGATACTGCCTCTTTGGGGTCCTCTGGCAAGATTTCGTATGCGACAAAATCTATGAAGGGACTTCTCCAGTCTCTTCTCGGGGGATCCGTTTTCACAGGGTAGCTGCGTTCTATGTAAAAGTTGTTCTTCACGCAGAATAAATCTCTGTTAAGAAGGATTACCGAATCCTGCCTTCTTATAGGAGTGGCTAAATCCGCAGCTAGACTGGCTAGGGCATCAGCTTCCAGATTCTGGGATCGAGGTACATGCTCTAGGAAGAACCCTTTGAATGTCATAGCTATCTCGACCGTTGCTTGGTGATAGGGGATGAGGTCTGGATTTCGGACTTCATATATTCCTCGGACTTGATTGACGATAAGCAGAGAATCATCGAAAGCTTCCAGGGACTCGACCCCCAGCTCTTTAGCGACTTGGAGTCCAATTAACAGGGCATTGTATTCCGCCATATTGTTGGAGCATGGTTCGTTAAGAGAATATGCCCGGTAGATGACGAGTTTATCAGGAGTGACTAGGACGATTCCTACCCCTGAAACCATGTTTTCCTCGGGACCAGTCCTGGAGGCGCCGTCGAAGAACAGTTGCCATGCGTCACCTTCCATTGCGGAATTATATTCTGCAACTTCGTCGGGAATGTCTTCGTATAATTTGGAGGCCTCCGGGATCGGATGAGCAGCTAGGAAGTCGGCCAGCGCTTGGCCTTTGATGGACTTCTGCGGTACGTATACCATGTCATATGGTGTTAACAGCATCACCCAAGTTGCGAGTCGGGAATTAAGAACGCTCGGCTTGCTCATCAGTACTCGAAGAGGGTTGATCTTGGAGATGATATGGATAGTCTGGCCGGTGACATAGTGCCGCATCTTTTGGATAGCGAACATCAGAGCCAAGCATTCTTTCTCTACTGGATTGTACCGGTGTTCGGTTCCGACCATCATCCTGCTGAGGTAGTAGATAGCCTGTTCATGCCCTACATCGTTCTTCTGTACGAGAAGAGCTCCTAGCGAATGATCCATTGCTCAGACGTACAGCAAGAATGGTCTTCCCATGATGGGAGGCACCAGAACTGGCGGACTGGTGAGGTAGCGTTTGATATCCCCGAATGCTTGCTGACAGGTTTCGTCCCATACGAAGGATACACCTTTCTTCATGAGATGCGAAAAGGGCTGACATCTTCCCGAGAGGTTAGATATGAACCTCCGGATATAAGCCAGACGGCCTTGAAATCCCCGGAGTTCCCTCAGATTACGGGGCGGTCGCATTTCCACGATTGCCTGGACTTTGTCAGGGTCCACCTGGATGCCTTTAGCGGTAATGACAAACCCCAGAAATTTGCCACTAGATACACCCAGAAAGGTAGGGTTCATCTTGAGTTGATGTTGGCGCATTAACTCGAATACCGTCCTCAGGTCTTGAATGTGATCATCCTTGAGGCGGCTCTTGACGGCTATGTCGTCCACGTAACATTCTACTGTTTTGCGTAAATGCTCATGGAATATGTTACTCATAGACCGTTGGTATGTAGCCCCGGTGTTCTTCAATCCGAAGGGCATGACCGTATAGCAATATACCCCCAATGGTGTCCGAAAGGCAGTGTGCTTCTCGTCGTCTGGATGCATCTTGATCTGATTGTATCCTGAGAATCCATCCATGAAAGACATGCGTTCAAAGCCGCAGGTGTTGTCGATCATGATGTCCGTGATAGGAAGAGGGAACTCATCCTTGGGGCAGGCCGCATTCAGATCTCGGTAGTCGATGCAGATACGTACCTTCCCATTTTTCTTTATGACTGGGACAACATTGGCGACCCAGTCGGGATATTGTTCTTCCCGGATGAAACCACAGGCTATCATCTTCTTGACTTCAGCTTCAATGGCGTCCATCATGTCCGGGCGGAACCAACGTTGGTGCTGCTTTATAGGCTTCAAGTCGGTCAATATATTGAGCTTATGAGTAGCCACCTTCGGGTCAAGGCCCGGCATGTCCCCATAATCCCATACAAAGACGTCGACGTATTCCTTTATCAGCTGTATGATTTCTTCCCTTTCAGCTGGAGGAAGATTGTCACTGATAAATATCGGCTTTGGCGAAAGTTCACCCCCAACATCGATTTGGATGACTTCGTCTTTGGTGGGAGGTTCTCTTTGCTCGAAGCAGAATTCCCACTGCGTATCCATTTGTTGAGCCCAAGAGTCATTATCAAACGGCTCAGAATCCTGTTCATCTACTCCTGAGGGATCTGTCACTACCATATTTACTGATAGTATTTGTTCGAGAGCATCAGGTGAGTTGGGGGGCGACGAGCCATTCTGGGAGGAGGAAAAGATGTCCTCATCTGACTTAGAAGTCGTAAGGGAGGTGGCATATCCTAACCCGAAATGGGTTTGCTGATAGCGGGGGTCGCCGCGCGGCGGCGTTCGTCTGCCTCTTTCGTAGTTGAGGCCTGGCTTCCGCTTCAAGTCGTAGCCCATGTTTTGCATGATCCTTAATGCCTGCGGGTTGTATCGGTGAATCTGCATTTTCCCAGTATCGTCATCGAAAGGATCTTCTTGGTTAGCCGGTTGATTGTGCATGCGACCGAATAATATTGGACGCTGACTGCTGCAGGTAGGCGGGACAACGAAGATAGAATCCTCATGGGGTCCATACGTTGTGATGACGTTGGATGATGACGCTACTTCCCAGACATACGGACGGTAGGAGTTTATAGCTTTCAAGAATTTTTGTGCTATGGGTTCTATCTCGTCACGGGAAGTGGTACATACTTGCTCAGAGGTGAGAATGACATGGTAATTGACGGTCGAAAGTTTATTCATAGGTAATATGGACATGACAACTGACGGTCGAAAGTTTATTCAGAGGTAATATGAACATGACAAACTTAGTGATTGCGACTTCCATCGGGGATGGAGGCACACATCTGCTCAGAGGTGATATGGACATGGCAGTTTTTTTTTTTTGAACTTAACACCACTGGCGTACTTTAGAGTTAAGTACGGACGTCAAGTGTAGACGATAATCGATATCAAAGGTAATATGGACATGACAACCGATGGTCGAAAGTTTATTCAGAGGTAATATGAACATGACAAACTTAGTGATTGCGACTTCCATCGGGGATGGAGGCACACATCTGCTCAGAGGTGATATGGACATGGCAGTTTTTTTTTGGACTTAACACCACTGGCGTACTTTAGAGTTAAGTACGGATGTCAAGTGTGGAGGGCAACTTATATCAGAAGATAGTCGGTAGCCAAAAGTTTTATTTAGGGGTGATATGAACATGACAAACTTTTGAAAGGAGCAAATCTTTATGGGAATCCAATTGGTACGGACCGTCCCTTTGTTCACAGATTCAAAGTGATGACCTTGGCATCGATCGTCTCCTGAATTTTCCTTTTTAGTACATGGCACGCCTTTGTGGGGTGATGAGTGTATCAGTGGAAGAGACAATAATCTGGGTGATCCACGTCGCCAGCCCTCTCAGGATGTCTGATGTTGGGTAGCTGGAGCTTGCGCTCTTTCATTAATATATCAAAGATCTCAACGATGTCGTCTTCGTTGAAGGAAAAAATCCCTTTTTGTCTTCGGGCTCTTGATGCCTGAATTTTACGGTCTTGCAGGAAGATCGTTGTTGTTGCATCATTTTCGGATCTTGAGGGGATTCTACCCCCGGCCCTAGACGTCCCCTTGTTCTGTCGAGGTAAGTTACCTCCGGACATGCCGTGGTCTCTGGCCACAGAAACTAATACATCAAGAACTGCCTCTGGTTGTATAGGACTGAATTTCGGAATTTTGGGTCTCTTGAGAGACGCAGCATATCCCAACCCGAAATGAGCTTCTCGATAGTGAGAATCACTACGCACCGGCGTTCGCCTACCTTTTCCATAGTTGAGACCTTGTTTTAGTTTTAAGTCGTAACCCATGTTCTGCATAATTTTTAATGCTTGTGGGCTGTATCTGTGGGTTTGTATTCTGCCAGATTCAGACTCGCGTGATTCCTCTTGCACGATTGGGGCGTTCCGCCTGCTGCCAAAGACTATCGGACGCTGATCGTCTTGGGTTGGTGGAATGATAAAGATGGAGTCTTCCTGTGGTCCACCTGTTATGACAACATCAGATGTTGACGTATCTTCCCAGATGATTTCCCCGCGTTTGACTGTCAGGGGAACCAAAGTCCGTTTATGACTCTCGTTCTTGCATTTCTGGGTTAGGTAATCCCGCAGGTCAGGAGGAGTAGAGGAAGAAGATGAAGGCTTGTTTCTTCCATCAGCGGGCGTGCGGATATTGGGCACCCCGGTTTTCCCTGTGCCACCTGTGTACAATAGATTGGCCATCTGGGTGGTGGATAATCCCCTGAGGGGATGCCTTTCCGCAATCTGAGTTTGTTTTACGTCGAGGGACTGTGCCTGGCGTAAATTGGAGATTCGCTCAGAGTGGTGTAAGGCTGAAGAGGTCCTCAGTTGGCCGTCGGCTTTCCGCGTAATCCAGAGGGTAGGCAGATTGCTCCTTCACCGGCGTAACGGTCGAGGAGTCGAGTATTCTGCTGCCTGCTTCCCTTTGCAGAAATCAAGGCGCTCATCTGGTTCCTCGTAGAGGTCAGATGTTGTCTTGCGCCTGGAGCATGATTTGTACTTCTGTCCTGGCGCTGAGGTATCACCAGAAGTTTGGTCTGTACCGCGACACTTATTCCTGTAGCAATAATAGGGGAAGGGACTAGAGAAGAAATAGACGGTCCAGGCCGCTGCGACGAACTAATCTGTTCATTAATCAAATTCCTTCTTGAAGGAGCAGGAATCTTCGATTTTGGCTTCCTAGGCGTCACGACAATATAACTCTTCTTGGCGGACCAGCCCTCAGTAGGGGACGTAATCTTATGCTTCCAAAATTTTGGAACCACTATGGCAGAGGCAGGTACATCTTGTTGTACATATGAAAGAGCTTCCAATACCTCATCCAGTGACGTATCATCCTCCTCTTTGATTAAAAAAGGTTTTATTGGTTCCGGAGTGACTCCTTCTACCCGCATATCAAAATCCCTATAAAAGTGGTTGATAGAAAAATAAAATTGGGCAAAAGAATACAATAAATGTAAAGGAGATTTGGGTGTAGGCAGAGTAAAAGTAGCTCATGTACAACCCATGATAAAATATCTTCGTCCCCGGGCACCATAGATTAAACCTCCAGAGTTTGTGAGACACGGAATAGCATTTCCAACGTGTCACGACCCGCACCCAGAAAATCGGGCATGAGTCATGGGTACGTCCAGCCTACGCCGCAGTATCGACGGTAGAACGCTGTCTAGGTCAACTATCTAGATAACTCATAAAAAAATCTGCCATGACCTCTCCAAAAGGAGGGCAACCACGCAATCAATATATAAACCTGTCAAGATCTCAACTCCAAACGGAGGAGCAATATCACAATGATAATCACAATGTACTCAATCACGAATCTAAGCACGATAAGATAACAAAGAAGACTAACAGCTATAAAGTCTAACCAACAATAACTACTACAACAACCACAACATCAATAATAATAATACATCATCCAAAAATAATATACAAACAAGGTCTCAATCCAAAACCGGAGACAAATCTGGTGCTAAAAGCTAATAAAACAATAACAAGATCTCAGTGATCCTGGCTACCAACCCGAAAATCACCCCTAAACTAGAGGGTCCCTGTCTGCACCATCGACAGGCTCAGGTCCATAAAATGTCGGACACCACTGTTTATGGTATTAAACGAAAGAATGAAGATGTATTCAATATGGGGTTTATACGGAACCCGCCTTCTTTGGTTTACAAACAAACTTGTACAATTTGATCCTATACGAGGATATGGGAGTACAATTTATTTAATCTGGGTAAATATTGCTATAGGTGTCTGATCTGCAGTCGATCACTTTAGCCCTTGGACCACACGATGTTGAAGAATTGTCGTAGAAGATAGAAAGCAGCTTCGAAGGTTGCAGGAGAGGGTGGATGCACGATGCCAAAGTCGTCGATCCCTACTCTTTGTCTGAGCTCCGGGTGCTCTCTCTCTCTCTCTCTTCCAATTTTTTGTCGACCGGGTTCGATCTTCAAGTTTGGAGTTTTTCGACCTCGGATCTGGTATTGGTTTTCTTGACCAATTTTTTGACCTTTTTCCTCATTGATAGAGGTCTCTATTTATAGAGTTTTAGTGACAGTGACCACTCCGTCGGTGTAACAACCGAGGAGTAGAAAGTACAGCACCCTTTTATACAACGGTTAGAATAACCAATGCCTGCGTATAGATGATCTTTTGAATGAGCATGTGATGCGGGTCCAACTAAGGGACACAACGCGTACAATTGCTACGAAGATCACGGCATAAAAGCCACGTAGGTAGGTATCCATTGTGTAGAAGAGGTTGGCATAGAAGCCAAATGTCTGTCACCATGGCATAGAAGCCAAATAGTTATCAAACCGGCATAGAAGCCGAACAGGCGTAGAAGCCGAACAGGCGTAGAAGCCGAACAGGCGTAGAAGCCGAGTGGTCGTAGAGGCCGAACAGGCATAGAAGCCGAGTGGTTGAAGAGGCCGAACAGGCATAGAAGCCGAGTGATCACAATCGCTGGATGGGCGTAGAAGCTGAAGGGGCACAGGGGCCGAGCAGGCATAGAAGCCGAAGGGGCACAGGGGCCGAGCAGGCGTAGAAGCCGAAGGGGCACAGGGGCCGAGCAGGCATAGAAGCCGAAGGGGCACAGGGGCCGAGCAGGCATAGAAGCCGAAGGGGCACAATCGCTGGATGGGCGTAGAAGCCGCTGCGTACCGTGACACAGTGCTGACGTGGACGTCTTAGCCGGAATTACAGCTTTTGAAGATATAATCAAATCTTTTGTATTAAATGCCAAGATTTACCACCATCCTGTGCATTAAATGTGGAGGCGTGTTCTTTGACGGTCTGCAACCCTTTCTGCGCATCAGTCGCAGAGACGTGCCTCGAGAAACTGTCAGTGCACTGTGCATTAGGCGAAGAGACGTGCCTCGAACCCCGTACGGAGTGCAGCTTTTGGCGTAGCAGGCGGTTTGTCTACTGCAGAACGTAAACAGCTCGCATTTTGCCTGTGTAAAACAAGGCAGCGTATCCCCTCATGCTTTGAAAAAGCAGTTTATGCGAAGGGGATGGCGGTATTTGACAGCCTGGGTGGCAGTGCAGTGCCATCATTATAGCCGTCGCTTGGGTAGTCGAGCCGTATCACTTTGCCAGAAGTCCAGACGTCAGGTTCTTTGCAGGCTCGGACAGGTTCACTTCGGGGAATTCGAAGCGTCTTTTGTACACCTCAATGCTGCGTATGAAAGGGGAGGAGTTTTACGCCCTGGAGGCGATGAAGCACCCTGTTTACGCTGAAGCGGCTTGGACGTACTGCCTTTACGCGGATGGCCCTTTGAGCTTTTATGTTTCACGCTCTGTTCTAGCGGAAAAGGCTCTGTTGCACGCTTGATGGCTCTTAAGGCCTTTGCCTATGCTGCTCTTCACCGATATGCCGCGTAGTCATCCGGCGTATTTTTCATGCTTCTACAACCACTCCTCCGGATACTCTGAAAAATATGTCCAGTCAGGACTGGAGCAAGTACATCTCTAACAGCAGTTTCATTTAAATGATAAAAACTATAAAACAGTTATAGCAAGTAGCAAGAAGAATGAAGCAAGTATGAGACAAAAAATATATAAATCACTGGTGCATAAAGGTAAATGTGTAGGAATATCAGAAACAAGATAGTAATAACTGCAAGATACAAGATATCTAAGCTAAGATCAAGTCCGTGCACATGAACGTATAGTGAGTCCAGCATGAAATACATATAGTGAGTCAGGTCCAGAAACATGTAAGTGAGACCAACAAGAATGCAAGTGAGTCCAGACTATAAAGAATAAACTCGGTGTCTTTGAAATACTTGTTTCGACATGTAAACGGCTAGGGGTAAGTACGGCTCACCGCGCACTGGGTGCGCGGCTGCTATCATTCCAGATTAGACCAGAGGGATTGATTCCTGATGATTCCAGATGGAAATGTTTACATGTCTACTCGAGTATTTCCCTGCCCCGACTAATACAAGTTGATCCAAGAACCGACACGCAAATCAAGATGAGTCCAGCCTGAAAATGAGTGATGCCTGTAGTGATGCCTGTAGGTGATGCCAGTAGTGATTCCAGAATAGAGGCCAGAAACATGAAATGTACATGTAGTAAGTAAATGAATCCAGAAATACCAGTCAGTGTCCCGTGTTGTGCTAGAATAATCAGATGATACTATACTAGAAGCTGAATCATAATAATCATCAGATAATGAAAACTATCAGAGAATGTACTCGCCTGACGTCCTGAGCAACTAGCGATCCGAACCGGTGTCGCAAGGACCTATTGCGAAAAGCAAGGTTAAACAGGGTTCTAATGAGTTAAACAGATATAAAATAACTAAAAATAGGCTTCTAGGGTCGTTCTAGGTCAAACCAGTGAAATCTGGGTCAAAAAGTAAACTCTGGGTCCAAAAAGTCAACTCTGGGTCAAAACTAGGTCAAAAGTTAACTTTGGCTGTCAACCGAGTCAACTACGGTCAAGTCTAGGTCAAACTAGGGTGCTCCTGAAATTTTAGGTCAAACCGAGGTCATTAAGCTAGAAAACTCACAAACTCGCCTCCTTGAGATACCGGGATACCCTCGGTATCCGATACCTCAACCTAGGCTACGCACCCCGCCTAAACCCGCTAAAACCTATGCTAGCACGCGTAAATATATACACATAAGCATATAAAAATTACTCCAATACTATTTTTAGGCTATTGCTCAAAAACCTCGCTCGAAACTCAATACCTTGGATATCTCAAGGTATTGTGATACCGCTCTAAACTCAACCCGACTACCCCTCTAGCTAACTAACTATGCATAAACATATATATCTAGCTATATTCTAGGCTAAAATATATATATCTAATACATATATGTTATACCTAGGTATCTACATATATATCTCACATACCTTACATATATACCTTACATATATACCTTACCTTACACATACCTTACATATATATATATCTATACCTAGATATCTAACTATCTATCTAGCTATGTATATATATCTATGCATATAGATATAGATATAGATATCTAACTATCTACCTATCCATCTATCTATATCCAATATCTATCTAACTATCTATTCACGTATCTACCCATGTATATATATATATCTATATATCCTCACTCACACACACTCACTCTCGCACACACTAACACACACTCTCACACATACATATATATATATACTCATACACATATATATATATATATATATATATATATATATATATATATATATATATATATATATATATATATACATATACACACAAACACAAACTCATATACATATATATATATCTAAACACTCACTCACACTCACACACACACTCACCTACACACATACACTAGCACCAATACACTCACACAAGCACTCACTAACACACTCACACAAGCACTCACTAACACACTCACAAACACATAAAAACACACATATAAATAGAAATATATATATATATAGAAACACAAACAAATATATATATATACATATATATATACATATATATATACATATATATATATATATATATATATATATATATAAACACAATACCACAACGTACAACGCTCACAACGCCCCACCAACGCACGCCCAACGACCCTGACACGCACAAAAACCTATAAATATATAAAATACAGCCCAAGAATTCTAGCACACACTCCCCGATACTAACCCAACGCGCGCACAATCCCGAAACTAGGAAACCACGCCAAAATGGCCGTTCGGTCATTTCGACGAACACGCGGTGTGCGGTTCGGAAAACCTCCTGAAACGCACACCAAACCAACTCGGAATCGGCCCAAAATTTTCCCACGGGTCCTAAACGATGTCTAGATCCTAGAAAAAATACTACCGCATCGATTCTAGGTCCGTGAAGAAAATGCGCACGTACTTCGAATCGACAACGACAAAAACCCCAAATTTGCCCGAAATGCCCGTTTCTCCGTGACACGGCTTTCCGTGTCCGAACGGAGACACACACTCACCCTCAAGACATCCAACAACGTCTATCTAGGTCCGTCTAACCTAGGGCATCACCCAAAATTGGGCCAAATTCGGATTCCACCCAAAATTGACACAAAACCTAGTGTTAAAGTCTCCAAATACTACCAAACTAGTTCCAACTTCCTCCCACTGGTAGCCTAAGGGTCTAGGAAGGTTCTAAACTATTAATTACACTATATAAAAGTAATTATAAGGTGGAAAATTAGGGTTTACCTCTTGGGAGTTGGAATCCCAAGCCAAAATCTTCAAAATGCTCCAAATCCACCAAACCAAGCTTTCAAGCTCCCAAATCTAGCTCCAACACCAAATCTAAGCTTTATCTACCTAGATTGGGAAAGAATGTAGGGTTAGGGTTCACATAAAAGTAAGAAATGGAAGAAGGAAGAGAAGAAAAAGAAGAAAACTTACTTGGAATCAAGGTGGGAAGAAGAAAAGAAGAAGAAGGAAAGAGTGGAGAAGAAGAAGAAGTAAAGAAGAAGAAGAAGTGAAGAAGAAGAGAATGGGGAGGCTCCTGCTGTTGTACGGGTCTGGGAATGGGGAGATAGGGTCGGCCACAGCAAGTATAAGGGGTTTCATAAAGTCAAAAATGCCCAAAATGCCCTCCTAACTCGATTTTGGGTTTCGGGTTCCAAAAGTACTCAAACTAACTCCAAATCTCTCCAACTAACCCACTAAAAATATAATAAATATTCTAAACCCAAAAATAAGTCTCACTGGGGTGTGGGCTGGGTCGGACATCGGTCCACTAGGGTCTGACATGGGTCCAGGCTAGCCAAAATCCTAAAACAATCAATATAAAATAATATAATCATTAATTAAATATAAATACAATTAAATATAAATAATACACAATTAACTAAAAAAAAAAAAAAAAATACCCAGCTCTGGAAATGGGGTGGTGACAAGCCTATCCTCCTTAGAAAATTTTGTCCTCAAAATTTAAAGTCAATCACACTTACTCTAGGTCAAACCCCCAACAATCACAGTGAGGAAATTCTACCTATACAACATACAAGATCATGGTCCTACTGGTCGTGTTATCACAGTCTCAATCAGGGTCACTATACTATCTACCACAGCACAAAGAAAGTCTAACAGGTACTAATGAAGCACACCACAAGGAATGGAAAGGGACAGGAAGAAGAACAAAGAGACAGACCTGCTAACCCGACACCCGTAGCATCGGCCTCCTCGATCGTCAATGCATAAGCCCTGCCCTGCTGGGGTGTATCCCTCTGCTGGTGCGGGGCATGATGTTGTGCCACAGGTGGCCTAGCTCTAACTCTCTGATCCTGTGCTCCACCCAATGGAGGTGCAGTGGGGCAATCTCGCATCTGGTGAGCAGCGGATCCACAGAACAAACACACCTTCAGCCTCCTCCTGCAAACATCCCAAGTGTGTCCTGCCTTCCTGCAGTAGGCACAAGTGGGCACCCTCTGATTCTGACCTTGCTGCATCGCCTTCTGCACATAGGGACGCTTAGTCGGTCCCGCATTGCCACTCGCACTGCCTGAATCATCCCTGCCTCTCTTGGACTTGAGCTCCAAGTCATCCTCTGCTCTCTGAGCATCTCCTACTATCTGCTCGAAAGTCGCCTCACGGTCGCTCCTGGTCAAAGACTTGACCGCCATGACCAAGCCCTTGCGAAACTTCCTCGCCTTGGATGCCTCACTCAAGCCATCTACAAATCTGCCCAGATGGCAGAACTCCGCTGCGTACTCGTCCACCGTCATGCTCCCCTGGACGAGTGCCTCGAACTGGCTCTCCAAAGCACTAAGCGCCACATCTGGGAAAAACTTCTCCTTAAAAAGCCTCTTGAAAGTCTCCCAAGTAGGCCCTGGCACCGCAATCCTTGTATCTGTGCGATACCACGTCAAAGCGAGGTCGAACATCTGACTGCCCGCTGCCTCTATCTGCATACTGTCTAGAATCTGCGCTAGCCTGAAGATGCCCTCAATCTGCTCTATCCAGTCATCCGCGTACAGGATCCCTTCTGTACCACGGAACTTCTTGGGCTGCATCCTCTGGAAGTCAATGATACTACCCGGCCTCGGATGCTGAATCTTATCTGCCTGTGGCTGAATCTGTGCCACCCTATCCACTGCTGTCATGGCCACCTGGTGGGCGTTCTCAATGCCCAGCCTCATCACATCCACCTGACGGTGTTGTACGTTGATCATCTCTCTGAAGAACGCAAACAACTGCACGGTATCTACTGGAGCAGGAAGTGGTGGAGGAACCACCGGAACGACTGGGGTAGTCCTCGGATCGACAGGTGAAAGAGGATCCCCGAGAGAAGCATATGCTCCCTCAACCGCAGGAGTGGTGAGTGGAGCGGTAGCAGCTGCCTGAACATAAGCTGGACGAGAGGTAGCAGACCTCTTAGTGGCAACTGTTGGGGCGGTACGATGAGATTGTGTCTTCGGAGGCATCCTGAACATAGATCAAAAGAAGTCAATACGACACAAGATACGATATCATCAAAGAAGGACAGTAATATTTCAAAAGAAACAATTTCAGAATAATTAGATTGGAATTGTTCCTAGTCGTGATTGAGTACACTCTCATCATAGATCCTACATCCTAGAGCAGGCTCGCAGCAGTACAACTAAGTTATTGTACCACCACGACATCGCACTAATTGTGAATCGAGACCTGCATGGGGCCACCAATAACTACTACAACATCGGCGGGTATGTCCAGCCTACGCTGCAATATCGGCGGTAGAACGCTGTCTAGGTCAACTATCTAGCTAACTCACAAAAAAATCTGCCATGACCTCTCCAAAAGGAGGGCAACCACGCAATCAATATATAAACCTGTCAAGATCTCAACTCCAAACGGAGGAGCAATATCACAATGATAATCACAATGTACTCAATCACGAATCTAAGCACGATAAGATAACAAAGAAGACTAACAGCTATAAAGTCTAACCAACAATAACTACTACAACAACCACAACATCAATAATAATAATACATCATCCAAAAATAATATACAAACAATGTCTCAATCAAATATCGGAGACAAATCCGGTGCTAAAAGCTAATAAAACAATAACAAGATCTCAGTGATCCCGGCTACCAACCCGAAAATTACCCCTAAACTAGAGGGTCCCTGTCTGTACCATCGACAGGCTCAGGTCCATAAAATGTCGGACACCACTCCTCCGGATACTCTGAAAAATATGTCAAGTCAGGACTGGAGCAAGTATATCTCTAACAGCAGTTCCATTTAAATGATAAAAACTATAAACAGTTATAGCAAGTAGCAAGAAGAATGAAGCAAGTATGAGACAAAAAATATATAAATCACTGGTGCATAAAGGTAAAGATACAGGAATATCAGAAACAAGATAGTAATAACTGCAAGATACAAGATATCTAAGCTAAGATCAAGTCCGTGCACATGAACGTGTAGTGAGTCCAGCATGAAATACATGTAGTGAGTCAAGTCCAGAAACATGTAAGTGAGACCAACAAGAATGCAAGTGAGTCCAGACTATAAAGAATGAACTCGGTGTCTTTGAAATACTTGTTTCGACATGTAAATGGCTAGGGGTAAGTATGGCTCACCGCGCACTGGGTGCGCGGCTGCTATCATTCCAGATTAGACCAGAGGGAGTGATTCCTGATGATTCCAGATGGGAATATTTATATGTCTACTCGAGTATTTCCCCGTCCCGACTAATACAACTGGATCCAAGACCCGACACGCAAATTAAGATGAGTCCAGCCTGAACATGAGTGATGCCTGTAGTGATACTTGTAGGTGATGCCAGTAGTGATTCCAGAATAGAGGCCAGAAACATAAAATGTACGTGTCACAAGTAAATAAATCCAGAAATACCAGTCAGTGTCCCGTGTTGTGCCAGAATAATCAGATGATACTATACTAGAAGCTGAATCATAATAATCATCAGATAATAAAAACTATCAGAGAATGTACTCACCTGACGTCATGAGCAACTGGCGATCCGAACCGGTGTCGCAAGGACCTATTACGAAAAGCAAGGTTAAATAGGGTTCTAATGAGTTAAACAGATATAAAATAACTAAAAATAGGCTTCTAGGGTCGTTCTAGGTCAAACGGATCAAACCGGTGAAATCTGGGTCAAAAAATCAACTCTGGGTCCAAAAAGTCAATTCTAGGTCAAAACTAGGTCAAAAGTTGACTTTGGTGGTCAACCGAGTCAACTACGGTCAAGTCTAGGTCAAACTAGGGTGCTCCTGAAATTCTAGGTCAAACCGAGGTCATTAAGCTAGAAAACTCACAAACTCGCCTCCTTGAGATACCGGGATACCCTCGGTATCCGATACCTCAACCTAGGCTACGCACCCCGCCTAAACCCGCTAAAACCTATGCTAGCACGCATAAATATATACACATAAGCATATAAAAATTACTCCAATACCATTCCTAGGCTATTGCTCAAAAACCCCGCTCCAAACTCAATACCTTGGATATCTCAAGGTATTGAGATACCTCGGTATCTCAAGGTATTGAGATACCGCTCTAAACTCAACCTGACTACCCCTCTAGCTAACTAACTATGCATAAACATATATATCTAGCTATAATCTAGGCTAAAATATATATATATATATATATCTAATACATATATGCATATACCTAGGTATCTACATATATATCTCACATACCTTACATATATACCTTACATATATACCTTACCTTACACATACCTTACACATACCTTACATATATATATATATATATATATATATATATATATATATATATATATATATATATATATATATATATATACCTATCTAGCTATGTATATATATCTATGCATATAGATATAGATATAGATATCTAACTATATCTAACTATCTACCTATCCATCTATCTATTTCCAATATCTATCTAACTATCTATTCACGTATCTACCTATGTATCTATAGTTATATCTATCTATGTAACTATCTACCTAACTATCTAGTATCTATCTATTTATCTAGATATATCTATCTATCTATTAATCTATCTATATATTTATCTATCTATCTATAGTTATATCTATCTATCCATCTACCTATCTACCTACTATCTATAAATCTAGCTAGCTATCTATCTATTAATTCTAACTATTTACCTACCTAATCTATTTATCTAGCTATCTATCAAACTATATATCAATCTATCTATATCTATATATATATAAACCTCTCTCTCTCCCTCGTATTGCTGCTCTTGCTTGTGCTTGCTACTGCTGCTAGCTTCTCCATATTGCTGCTGCTGCTGCTCCTCCAGATTGCTGCTGCTGCCCCTTTGTTCTGCTGCTGTCCTGTGCAGCATGGCTGCTGCAGTGCAGCAGCAGAGCTGCTGCTGCTTGCTGTCCAGGTTTCCCCCCTCTCGCATTCTCACACACACACACACACACACACACACATATATATATATATATATATATATATATATATATATATATATATATATATATATATATATATATATATATATATATATATATATATCACTATATATATACACATACACATATATATCTCTAGATATATATACAACTAGATATATATATATATACACACACTTATATCACACACACACTCAAACACATATCAACACACACACACACACACACACACACACACACATATATATATATATATATATATATATATATATATATATATATATATACACACACACTCACACACTCAAACATATATATATCTATATATCCTCACTCACACACACTCACTCTCACACACACTAACACACACTCTCACACATACATATATATATATATATACTCATACACACACACACACACATATATATATATATATATATATATATATATATATATAGAAACACAAACTCATATACATATATATATATATCTAAACACTCACTCACACTCACACACACACACACACACTCACCTACACACATACACTAGCACTCACTAACACACTCACACAAGCACTCACTAACAAACTCACAAATACATAAAACACACACATATAAATAGAAAAAAAAAAAAAATATATATATATATATATAGAAACACGCACAAATATATATATATACACACACACACACACACACACACACATATATATATATATATATATATATATATATATATAAACACAATACCATAACGCACAACGCTCACAACACCCCACCAACGCACGTCCAACTACCCCGATACGCAAAACACCTATAAATATATAAAATATAGCCCAAGAATTCTAGAACACACTCCCCGATACTAACCCAACGCACGCACAAGCCCGAAACTAGGAAACCACGCCGAAATGGCCGTTCGGTCATTTCGACGAACACGCGGTGTGCGGTTCGGAAAACCTCCTGAAACGCACACCAAACCAACTCAGAATTGACCCAAAATTTATCTACGGGTCCTAAACGATGTCTAGATCCTAGAAAAAATGCTACCGCATCGATTCTAGGTCCGTGACGAAAACGCGCACGTACTTCGAATCGGCGACGACAAAAACCCTAAATTTGCCCGAAATGCCCGTTTCTCCGTGACACGGCTTTCCGTGTCCGAACAGAGACACGCACTCACCCTCAAGACACTCGACAATATCTACCTAGGTCCGTCTAACCTAGGGCATCACCCAAAATTGAGCCAAATTCAGATTCCACCCGAAATTGACACAAAACCTAGTGTTAAAGTCTCCAAACACCACCAAACTAGTTCCAACTTCCTCCTACGGGTAGCCTAAGGGTCTAGGAAGATTCTAAACTATTAATTACACTATATAAAAGTAATTACAAGAGGGAAATTAGGGTTTATCTCTTGAGAGTTGGAATCCCAAGCCAAAATCTCTAAAATGCTCCAAATCCACCAAACCAAGCTTCCAAGCTCCCAAATCTAGCTCCAACACTAAATCTAAGCTCTACCCACCTAGGTTGGGGAAGAATGTAGGATTAGGGTTCACATAAAAGTAAGAAATGGAAGAAGGAAGAGAAGGAAAAGAAGAAAACTTACTTGGAATCAAGGTGGGAAGAAGAAAAGAAGAAGAAGGAAAGAGTGGAGAAGAAGAAGAAGTGAAGAAGAAGAGAATGGGGAGGCTCCTGCTGTTGCACGGGTCCGGGAATGGGGAGATAGGGTCGGCCACAACAAGTATAAGGGGTTTCACAAAGTCAAAAATGCCCAAAATGCCCTTATAACTCGGTTTTGGGTTTCGGGTTCCAAAAGCACTCAAACTAACTCCAAATATCTCCAACTAACCCACTAAAAATATAATAAATATTCTAAACCCAAAAATAAGTCTCATTGGGGTGTGGGATGGGTGGAACATGGGTCCACTAGGGTCTGACATGGGTCCAGGCTAGCCAAAATCCTAAAATAATCAATATAAAATAATACAATCATTAATTAAATATAAATACAATTAAATATAAATAATATATAATTAACTAAAATAAAAATAATAAAAAAATATCTGGCTCTGGAAATGGGGTGGTGACACAACGTGCAATTGACCATAGCCAAATTACCTTATGAAGTGGCTAGGTAAATACGGTTCGAAAGTGCAACCGTTGCCATTTCTATATACCAAGTGAGATAGAAGGATAAACATCAGCCATGAAAAGATCCCTGATGGCAACCTCGATATGGTGGTTCTCTCGTCAATAAAACTTGAACCTTTGGGCTCCGTTGCTACGCCGGGAACAGCACAGTAAAAGTTCCAATTGTTCCCCATGTTTTAAGCTCCCTTTGTATGAAAAGTTGTGGTATAGGTCCATTTAGAAAGCCTATATCTAAAAAGGAATATATGTTCTATCCCGTCATCCTGAGTCAAGCTAGGAGCCAACAAACTCTGGTTGTGTAAAATCAACCAACCCATCTGATATGTAAATGGAAGCTCTGTTCGAGAAATTCCTCTCTTCGAGGATCTACTGCCAAATTATGAGCAAGTTTTCGTAAACCAGTGTTTAAACGACACACCATAGCTGGTAGCCATGCCAACCGATGCTTGAAAACCAGACGGACAACAAGGAATAAAATATTCCTATGGAGACGATCCTCTGAGCCTGAACCTCCATGGACTACCCATCTTCGGAGCCATAAAGAGAAATATCCGGCCAACAAAGCTTCAGACGAGATCTCTGTAAAAGTGTATCTGAGATAACTAATAGCCGGTGTGCCTGTTACAAAACTTACTACATGATCCTCAAAGGATTTATCTTCAGCATTATGACGTAACATGAGTTCTTCAACTCTAGTATAACTCAAAGGTCGAAGCGGTTGAATCTCTGTCTATTCCTTCTCGCTTTTATCGTTGAAGAGGTATTAAAACCACTTCCTGATAAAGGCAGTGCCAGAATTAGTGTTGTAGTAATAGTTGCAAGCCAGGTAGTGGCACGTCAGTTCTTGATATACTTCAACTAGACGCGGCTCAGTCTTTCCTAAATATGCCAGTTCTGCGTTGGTAGGCACATACTCCTTATAAGTAATCTTCTATGTTGACAGTGCATATATGTATTTCATCTTGTGTAAGGCGAACCCCAACTCGCCACATAGAATGAAAATAGTTCCAGTACTAGAGTTATATCACTCTAACAAAGCTAAGAACATATTGGCATTGGACGCAATGCCATTACAAGTCGCTAACAAGGCATTGTATAAACCTGAAGATACGAGATTCTCGGTATATTGATCCAATATCCATGTCGTTGCTTGACGCCAGTAGATATTTTTATTGGTCAACCATCCTGGTATTCGAACGTTCCTCTGAGGATAAATGCCTTCATCATCAGTATAAGTACTGGCGAAAAAAGGAGACTTAATAGGTTGAATCAACGAAGAATCTTCGTTTGGTACGTTCCCGGGATGAAGTCCTCGCATTTAAAGTGAATGTCCATTGTCGTAACTGAAGAAATGACCTTGTTTGTAGCTAATTTTCCCCGGCTTAGCTCCATTCATAGTGGGAGTCAAATCTTACTCCATCTTCCATGGATAAGTATCATAGGATAAGGCAGACAGCAAAAAATTTCTTGATATCTCTGGGAGATACATGACCCTACCATGAACATTGAATAACCACTTCTACTTTATTTTCTTAGGTTGAGATAATTGATGAATGGCATCACCAAACAAGAAAGTCGGCTTAGAATATGTCTCATTAGCAAAGGAAGTAAGATGTTCGCTCCTTATCAAAGACGTCAACTTTTATTCCCCTTGCCCGACTATCAATAATTGGCATATGCTAGACATCTTCTTATCAGATTGGGGAAACTCTGTGTGCGATAAGTCTTCTACATAATTGGTATACAAAAGTTCGGTAGTGGATTCTATCAGCTCAGCCAAATGATCCATACCCAAGTCAACTGCAAAAGCCACAAACGACGAGTCAACAAATCTCATGAAGAGGAGTACATAAAAATAACCCTATTATGAGTCTTTTAATATTCTAAAGGAGGCGTATTTTTCCTAAATTTTTAGGAACTATGTGCATTTTATGAATACTTCAGGAGATGAACACATTTTATGCGCCAATCTGCCTAAACAACAAAGAATGCGCCAATCTGTCAAAACAGACGAAAAGTGCATTGACTCGCCAATAATTGGAAAAGTGCGCCGACTCGCCAATAATTGGAAAAGTACGCCAAAATGGCTGTTTCAACTCTGAACGAGGGAAAATGCGCCAAGATGACTGTTTCCGCTATGACTGAGAGAAAATTCGTCAAAGTGGCCATTTCTTCTCTGAACAAAGAAAAAGTGCGCATGTACACGTGTCTCTGTATTCTATGTCTTCGTTCTTTCTTTCATATTTCTGCCAATTTTAAAAGCTTACATTGTACATGTAAAAGAAAAAAACTGGGAAGAAGAAGACAACCGCCAAGCCTATCAGAGGAGGATATGCTACATCTCCTGATGTGACTCTCGACGGTGGCATATTGAGCCATTCTCTAGCGGACTGAGTCACTGTCGGCCTTACCAGTGACCTCGTCGTTGTTGTCCGAGAAGAAAAAGACGCTCCTTTACCCTTCTTGTCCTTGATGCTCGTCTTAGATTTCCTTGGGGTCGTTGCTAAAAGCTTCGAAGGAAGAAGAAAGATAGAGTTTTCTTTAAGAAGAAGGAGATGAAGATATTTGAGAGCAGTAAACAATTTCTCTCTCCTCAACCCGCCTATTTATAGATTTGGAGGAAAAACTCTTCGGCTGCTAAGACTCTTCGGGATTCTAGCAGAAAATAATGACTACAACTAAGTCAGCAATCCATTGGGATCCTGTCCTGAGTGCGCGCATAAATATCTCAACAATTTTTATGCTTCTAATTCAAAGGATTTTTAATTCATCTAAACGAATTCAAAAACTTTGAAAGGGGTCTTGTAGAAGAATAAAAAGTGCGCCTTATGTAGATGGAAGTTTTCTACAAATAAACTTAACAGAAGAAGAATGGCGCACTTTCTCTCTATTTAGAGGATGCCACACTTTCTACTTGTTTCAAAGGATGGCGCACTATTCAGAGAAAAAAAAGTGGCGCACTTTCAAGTTGCTTTCATCAGTGCAGACAAACGTATAATTTGTATATCTATTTTTCCTTCTGAGCATTAAATGCGATGAATCTGACAGGCTGGAACATAAACCGAAGTGTCATAAGTCATCATTACAGCTGGGCTATGACACGCAGACCCAGGTTGTCATTTAGCGACTCAGCCATTGTGTCAATTTCTTCAAAAGTACGTTGCTATGCCAACTTCTTCAAAAGTGAGCCGTTGTGCCAATTTTTTTAAAAGTGCACCGTTGAGCCAACTTCTTCAAAAGTGTGACGTTGTGCCAATTTTTTCAAAAGTGTGTCATTGAGCCAAATTCTTCAAAAGTGTGTCATTGAGCCAATTTTATCAAAAGTGCGCCGTTGTGCCAACTTCTAAAAAAGTGCGCCATCACGCTCAATTTCACCAAAAGTGCGCCAGTCTCCAGACCACTTCTAAAGTGCGTACACTATCCTAACTAACATTAAGCAGTTATGAGTGCGTGTCTTTCATGCCATGTGTCACTCCCTATTTTTGGAACATATTTTATTTTAGCATGGTTACATGTGCGTGGAGACTAGACCCATTCTTTGGTTTAACCTGGTTCATGGTTTATTTTTTGGGTTGGTTCAAGTCATGAGAACCCTTGGTTCAACCCTTAACCCTACAATATATAATCCAACCTTTTTTTTCTCTTTCTTCATTACTTCATTTCTTTCTCTCTCGTATTTTCTCTACCATTTCCATAGGCAAGTACACCTTGCATGAGAAATGGAGAAACCCTCCATATCACTGTTCTATTATGTTTGTTATGTATTTCTAAGCACTTTTAGAACTTGGAGTTTTCTATTTTGATGGGTGGTTTTGAGTAGATCTATATTTCTAACTTAGGGTTTTATGGGTTTTATGAGTTTTTTTTTGTTTTGATCTATTAAACATGTATTTTTGAAAACATATTTTTTTTAGATGATAGTTCTTCCAATTTTAAGCGTTTTGCCGTTTGGTTCATTCGATTTGGACTTAAAATGAGGATTTTATGGATAAAACAAGATTTTAGTTTTTTTATAGTTTTTGCCATGGCCGAACCTGCTAGTTGGAGAAGACAAAGTCTTCATGCGGCCAGTGAGTTATGAGATCGAGAGTGCTATGTGGCTTGAGCTTTTGCCGCATACTGACCAGAATACGTCCATCTTGTTGGACACATGACTGCCATCACACAAGTGTTCTGGGGCTTATCCTTGAACTCCTTTTGTATTCACTCGCTGAACGATTAAAAAATTTGCTAAGTCCAAAAGAGCAGGTATATGCGGCAAGCAGGCATATGCTGCGAGCAGAGCATACGGCCACTTTCCCATGGATGCATGACTTTTAAACTTTGGCACATCTTTCTATGGTTTTGTCTTTTCTTCCTGACACACTTTATAGCTTATCACATTAATCACTTTATGTCATGTCACTGACACTTTATTTATTGCCCGTTACTTCAACACTTATCCCAAGGAGTAGACTTTAACCCTGAATATGCGGCCAGACTTCGTATGTTGCCAAGTGGTTCATGCGGCCCTGACTCCATATGCGGCCATGACTTTTCATATGGCCCTGATTTCATATACAACCAGGACTTGTCATGCGGCCCAGACTTCACATGCGGCCTAGAATCATATGCGGCCTGGACTTCCCATGCGTCCTAGAGATCCATACGGCCTTTTTTGTTTTGATTGAATATTTTCTTATTCTTTATGATCCAATGTATAATTGGTAATTAGACTCGAATACTGTATCCGTGCTGATACCATTATTGTCTGATATTTGTCCATGATTTAATGTGCACCAAGGTACGACACATCATGTCACGGATTAAGTGATTATATTTGGGTTGTGCATCGAGAATGCCTCCAAAATTCTTGAATCGTGATATTATAAATAATTATTATTCCCAGCACGAAAATAATAAGCGAGTCAACTACCAAAGTGTGGCTAGGTTATTTAATTGACTAAATATTGCATACACACTTGGGTGAATCCAGATATGACTTTCATGGATTCGTATCTTGCATGCCCATACTTTGTATGACATTTTAAGAGAAATTCTCATGTGACATGCTTTAAGATTTTGAATACAACATAGGGCTAATTAGGTAACTAAAAGTGGTAGTAACATTGGAGGGAACGGTATTCCAAGATGATGCCAACGAACCTTCCCCCAGAGATTCATCCTAAATGCGCTGTAGGCTGGCCACTACAGATACTGTATATCATCTGCCTTAGTGGAGTGCAGTATCTGACCTATTATTATGTCTAGCCACTGTTTCACTTTAGGAATACTGGAACTGCTAATACCGTATTTTTAGCGCAGTGGCCCTACGGGAAACTGGTGCATATCGTGAATACCTGTTTTATTCATATATTGGTTTAGTTATCTCATGTTCAGCACTGACGTGATCTGAGGATACCGATTATGAATTATTTATGAGATAACCTCAGACTCCACAAATAGCAAGTCATACAAGTGATTGGCCGATATAAAGAAAATGGACTTAGTTGTGATTGTATTTGGTTAAGTAGCCTAGGTAATCGGACTATCATAGTGTGATGGTTCAACCCTTGTCCTTATTTGGTTGTAGGGTTGGGCCTTTGCGCTAGAATATGCCATGAACCTAAGCTGCGACACTGAACCTATGTATTGTTATATATTTTTCTTTGATTTTTGTTTCTCCATTTCGCGCTTTCTTTATGGTACTTGCTATTTAGGGTCTAACCCCACAGGTTTAGCATGGCCAGGTTTCGAGCCAGCATCCGAGGTTCAACGTACCTTCCCCCTACGCATGGCGTGTGTAAAACCCCATTCCTAAAAATCGTATATGTCCCTTTTTATTTATTAATTATTAATTAAATTATAGTAATTAGGTCTAAATAGGAGAATTAGATTTTTATTAATTTTTATGTTAGGTGTTCGGGCACTTAGAGGACTTGTGGGACCTTCAGGAAGTTTTCGGAATTTATTCCATGTAGGAGACCCCTTGAGCTGTTGCTAGCCTAACGATGTGCAATACCCTAATCTATAAATTTTTTTGTGTGTGAATATATATATATATATATATATATATATATATATATATATATATATATATATATATATATATTTATACAAATATATATATGTATATATATATATTTAAAGAAAGAAAGGAAAAAGAAAGTATTTAATAATAAGTATAATAATAATATAATAATAATAGTAATAATACTACTTAGTAACTTAGGATCTCTTTGCAGCAACTCCTTAGGAACTTGTTTTTTTTTCCCTTGATGTCAACGCCTTAGTTCTTAGCAAGTATATGCAGACCCGCCCCCTTAAGTTCCTTCAGCGGCTTCACCCGCGGACCCGCTCCACTCACCCCCTCTCTCCCCTTAACATATAATATATATATATATATATTTCTCTCCCAAAAACCCTAACCTAATTTCCAGACTTCCTCTTCCCATCTAGAGCCGTCACCACAGCCAGAGAAGCCTCCCCAAGCCATCCAACCATCCCGTCGACGCCGACATCGCGAACTGCAGTCTCCCACTCGAGGCACCTTCGCTCCGGCATGATTTTCCGTTGACTCGCTCGACCAAACGTTGTTCCGTTTTCATAGGTATGATCTTCCCTCAACCCTCTCCAATATTTCTTTTATAGTCAACCTCGGAAAACGTGTGTCCCTAGGTGAAAAATAGCGCCCAAGTCAGCGCGAGCAGACAGAATTCTGCAATCGCAGAATTCCAGAATGACCGCCCATATTGCCGAGTTTGTATCTTCCACCACAGAGATCCGAATTCGGTGATTCTTTTTGATACCTATAGATTACATGACCTAGTTTATTTTCTGTATAATAACTTTGTGCTATTAGTTGCTGTGGACAAAATTGTAGTCGTCACAAAACTGCGCGCACCCACTTTTTCCAGATTTCCAAAAGTTGGAGATCGGAGCGCGCTCCGCCAAACGGGACCGCCCCGCTGTGTGCCAAGTGTACCGAATGGTACACACAGCGTAATCGGACACATGAAAATTCGTGAGGACTGATTCGGACGCGTGAGCACGCCGGAATCAGACCGTATCCGCGGACACATTTCGAATCGCCACTTTTGTGGAACTCGCGTGTATTTTGTGCACGCTTGTCAGATTGCGACGAAACTTGCGCCACTGGACTTGTGGTAACGCGCTGGTCCTGTGACCCAATTTTCACGCATTTCTGAGACGGTTGACCAGATCGCCAATTGGCGGGCCCCACAGTTGACTTTTTGGACCAAATTTTGTTCGGCTCATCGAAATCCAAATTTGGACATACCGTTGAGTTCGTATTGACATTTAGAGTTGTTTGACCCATAGTTTGTCCCATTTAGAAACTGTTATCCTCGGTACGCTTTTCGGTGCAAAGTGGGCCACACGTGGACCCCACTTTTGCTCGAAATTACCGTTTTGCCCCTGTGTCCAAATTGGACGAAAGGGATGTGCTTTTTAGCTATTTTGCTTATTCTGGGAACGTTGGTGATATTTATTTCAGCATCCGGAGACGTTCATTCTGAGGCCGTAGCTTCTGACTCTTGGTGTTGACATTGGGACACTACATTTTGCAGCCTTCTTGCCAGGCAAGATACCTTGCCAAATTGTTTACAGTACTTTGCATGCTATTTATATTTCTGTTTATTTATTTTATTTCTGTATAGTTCTTGCATGTGTAGTTTTTCTTTCAGTCATTACTATATATTAGATATGTTGACACACACATGGCACTTAGTATCATAGAGGACAATCATTAGGGTATGGGCTTTAACCACTCTGGTAACACCGTAGTCACTAGCACGCACTATGGTGGGTCATGTCCGATGGTCGCTACCCCCGAGGTATGTCGATTGATGGAGTCCGAGGGTCGCTACCCCCGAGGTATGTCGGCTGATGATGTTCATGGACGAGCGTGAGGTTGTGAGGATTAGATCGAGTAGCCTACCCTTGCCCATACGTCGAAAAGTTGTCCTCATTTGCATTTCATATAGATGGTCTTGTACAGCGTACTTATTTATTTTCAAATTATATGCATGTTTACTGTATTCAAGTTGGCTCGTATTTTCTGTATCTTGTTACGTCCCTCTGAGGACCTGGTCCTCTGCCAGGTGTATCTATTCTTGAGTATTGCAGGAGCACAGATCGGATGGCTATATTTGATTTCGTGGATGTCCTCTCTTCGAGCCCGTGATTGCTAGATGGTGTTCTTATATGGTGTTGTTGTGTTGTACTTACTTTAATATTTGCTCTTTCTATTTGAGTTGGTAGTGGATTTGTTTCCACCCAACTATCATCTTTAGATACTTCTTGTTGAGATCTAGTTTCATAGATACTGGTTATTTATTTCTATATGATTTTGGTGGATTAGATTTAGATTGTACCCTATGACTTGTGACATATGTTTATACCACTTGTGGATTGATTTTCATATTACAGCGTACGTGTGGATTTGGTTTCCATATATTGGAGTTGCCATATCCATGCGGCTGGCATGCTTACGTGTCCTAGTCCTACATATTTTTGGGACTGGGGCGTGACATATTTTTGTGGTGGCCCATGCAGGTCAAGAGCATATTGTCTCGGTTATGTTACTGTACCGAGCAAGCCTGCACCTAGGACTAGAGTATAGGATCTCATCCACAATTGACTATGATTCACCTTCCTCCTCTAGGTTCTATTTTGAACAATTGTATCTTGCTTGATTCCTGTACTTTCCTAATAATTCCTTGAGTATAGCCTTCTGCTAGAATATAGGAACCCATGTTATTAGGATGATAATTAGGGTAGCACACCTATTAAGAATACAACGAGAATATAGACACACCACTAAGTTTAGAATATCTAGTGAACCTAGAATTCCTTATCTTTAGATTGTTATACCCTTATCCCTTGATGTATTAAGAAGACTTGAGAGTAGTATAGACACTACTAGAGTTAGTTAGAAGTTTGACCATATTATTGACCCTAGTATTGAGGAACCAATAGAAAACCAAAACTCAATATTTGGACTGAACTAACCTTCATAGTTAGATAATATTAGAACTATAAACTTAGATCATTGTCTTATTATTAGTAGACAACACTTTAGGAAGCCAAGAGCATTGAATATAGTAGTTTCTTGAACATACCGCAAACACAGAGAGTAGCGTAGCATCTCTCCTTATGAAACCTTGACATTATCTATAGCCTCTCTATTTTATTTCATATATTTGTTTCCCTGAAACCCTAGCACTCACTATTTGTGCGACGACTAATCAGGTTCTTCTATTCTTCATCTTTCAACTCGTGCCCTCTGACACTTCTGATTGTAGGCCAAATGAATTCTTTTATGATATGATATATAGTTTCCTAGAATTATAGTTGTAATCTTGAATTTTGAAATTGTGTGCTTAGTAGTTAGAACTTGATAGTTAAGTTATTCTTGTAGATTGAGACCTGGTGCTTATCCCTTAGTTTTAAATTGCGTAACTTGTACCACACCTCAATATGAGTTATATTTCCTTTCCCTTGAGGCCAGTAACTGTTCCATTCTTTACTATTGACACTTGTTCTATAAGCACTACGACTAAGAGGTAAGATGACCATGACCTATGTAATAGAAGAGGATACCCCAATAAAGTACCAAGACCCTTCTCATAAACCTTAACAAGAATTTCTACGGTATCCTTAAGACAATTACAGTACTAGTTTATTGTTATAAGTTGAGTAGTATACCTCACAACATAGTATCACATAGTCTTTTGCCTTATTATTGAAGTGTGAATGAATGACATTTAACTGTATGCTAGCTTAGGATGACATTGTTTTTTTTCAGACTGTAGAGCTTAGAAGCCATACCCCTGCTTTGTCAAATATCGACCTAGACAAGGAATTAGTATGATAACTGTAGAGATTGTAGAGTCTTTTATTACTATTGCTTATGTTGTTTTGCTTTTGCGAACTTGAATTAATTTGTACCCTCTTTCATCATAATCCAGTGTATTTATGTTTGTTGTACTACCTTGATTTATGCTGCTATTATAGCCTAGTTTTTGTAAGCTTATTCTTTCATCGAGCTTGCTCATGGCATATGTATTATTGGGTGCACACAATGATACAATCGCCTAATCAGAATCGGTGTATTAAGGTCTAGCTAACCTTAGTGCGCTTGGTTCGCTCTTCGCATTACTACTTTACGTGGATTGAGATATATGGTAGTAGACAGATATACTTACCCCTAGATATGTCTGATACATCGTATCGGTTACATAACTGTACTAATACGAGCATGTAAATAAAAAATTACCAAAAATAGGATTTTAATCCACAACTGCCCTGACAACTCTCTTTTCGATTCTTTAATCTCTTTGAACCTCGTACTTGTATTCTGTCACCTTCACCTTGAGTTCTTTATTATTTCTCTCCGTCTTCCCCTATTTCGGAAAGACGAAACCTCGTGCTGGTATAAGTTGACACTGATAGTATTAGCTATACCCCATAAGGTTAAACACATGACTTAGTGACTCTCTTTTATAATTGGTTAAGGGCATATCATAGGTGATATGTTTGGTGTTAAACCTTTGAGGATTAAAAATCATGATTTAATAATTTGAGCAATAGTTTTCTAGATATATGGCCTTAGGTGGTAGATGGAAAATTTTAAGTTCGGTAGATTGTGAACCTCTCACCCAATTCTCATCTTTGTGCAATTTTCCAATTGTTGGGCAGTTTCATGCAAAGGAGCATTTAGGTGTCCACCGTTGGTCATGACACATGAAGAAACCTATTTTTTCGCTCATGTAGATTTTTCTCATGATTTTTTGGGATGTGCAACGTGCAACATCGCCCACCCCTTTAAACCTAGCCTTGCATTTTAAATGATGCAAATCTTATACCATTCTTGACATTCTATCGTGGCTTAATTTTAATTTCGAGGACGAAATTTTTATAAGTTGGGTAGAATGTAAAACCCCATTCCTAAAAATCGTATATGCCCCTTTTTATTTATTAATTATTAATTAAATTGTAGTAATTAGGTCTAAATAGGAGAATTAGATTTTTAATAATTTTTATGTTAGGTGTTCGGGCACTTAGAGGACTTGTGGGACCTTCAGGAATTTTTCGGAATTTATTCCATGTAGGAGATCCCTTGAGCTGTTGCTAGCCTAACGATGTGCAATACCCTAATCTATAAATTTTCTTGTGTGTGAATATATATATATATATATATATATATATATATATATATATATATATATATATATATATTTATACAAATATATATATGTATATATATATATATTTAAAGAAAGAAAGGAAAAAGAAAGTATTTAATAATAAGTATAATAATAATATAATAATAATAGTAATAATACTACTTAGTAACTTAGGATCTCTTTGCAGCAACTCCTTAGGAACTTGTTTTTTTTTTCCTTGCTGTCAACGCCTTAGTTCTCAGCAAGTATATGCAGACCCGCCCCCTTAAGTTCCTTCAGCGGCTTCACCCGCGGACCCGCTCCACTCACCCCCTCTCTCCCCTTAACATATAATATATATATATATATTTCTCTCCCAAAAATCCTAACCTAATTTCCAGACTTCCTCTTCCCATCTAGAGCCGTCACCACAGCCAGAGAAGCCTCCCCAAGCCATCCAACCATCCCGTCGACGCCGACATCGCGAACTGCAGTCTCCCACTCGAGGCACCTTCGCTCCGGCGTGATTTCCCGTTGACTCGCTCGACCAAACGCTGTTCCGTTTTCATAGGTATGATCTTCCCTCAATCCTCTCCAATATTTGTTTTATAGTCAACCTCGGAAAACTTGTGCCCCTAGGTGAAAAACAGCGCCCAAGTCAGCGCGAGTAGACAGAATTCTGCAATCGCAGAATTCCAGAATGATCGCCCATATTGCCGAGTTCGTATCTCCCACCACAGAGATCCAAATTCGGTGATTCTTTTTGATACTTGTAGATTACATGACCTAGTTTATTTTTTGTATAATAACTTTGTGCTATTAGTTGCTGTGGACAAAATTGTAGTCGTCACAAAACTGCGCGCACCCACTTTTTCCAGATTTCCAAAAGTTGGAGATCGGAGCGCGCCCCGCCAAACGGGACCGCCCCGTCGTGTGCCAAGTGTACCGAACGGTACACACAGCGTAATCGGACACATAAAAATTTGTGGGGACTGATTCGGACGCGTGAGCACGCCGGAATCAGACCGTATTCGCGGACACATTTCGTATCGCCACTTTTGTGGAACTCACGCGTATTTTGTGCACGCTTGTCAGATTGTGACAAAACTTGCGCCACTGGACTCATGGTAACGCGCTGGTCCTATGACCCAATTTTCACGCATTTCTGAGACGGTTGACCAGATCGCCAATTGGCGGGCCACACAGTTGACTTTTTGGACCAAATTTTATTCGGCTCATCGGAATCCAAATTTGGACATACCGTTGAGTTCGTATTGACATTTAGAGTTGTTTGACCCATAGTTTGTCCCATTTAGAGACTGTTACCCTCGGCACGCTTTTCGGTGCAAAGTGGGCCACACGTGGATCCCACTTTTGCCCGAAATTATCGTTTTGCCCCTGTGTCCAAATTGGACGAAAGGGATGTGCTTTTTAGCTATTTTGCTTATTCTGGGAACGTTGGTGATGTTTATTTCAGCATCCGGAGACGTTCATTCTGAGGCCGTAGCTTCTGACTCTTGGTGTTGACATTGGGACACTACATTTTGCAGCCTTCTTGCCAGGCAAGATACCTTGCCAAATTATTTACAGTACTTTGCATGCTATTTATATTTTTGTTTATTTATTTCATTTCTGTATAGTTCTTGCATGTGTTGTTTTCCTTTCAGTCATTACTATATATTAGATATGTTGACACACACATGGCACTTAGTATCATAGAGGACAATCATTAGACGTATGGGCTTTAACCACTCTGGTAACACCGTAGTCACTAGCACGCACTATGGTGGGTCATGTCCGATGGTCGCTACCCCCGAGGTATGTCGATTGATGGAGTCCGAGGGTCACTACCCCCGAGGTATGTCGGCTGATGATGTTCATGGACGAGCGTGAGGTTGTGAGGATTAGATCGAGTAGCCTACCCTTGCCCATATGTCGAAAAGTTGTCCTCATTTGCATTTCATATAGATGGTCTTGTACAGCGTACTTATTTATTTTCAAATTATATGCATGTTTACTGTATTCAAGTTGGCTCGTATTTTCTATATCTTGTTACGTCCCTCTAAGGACCTGGTCCTCTGCCAGATGTATCTATTCTTGAGTATTGCAGGAGCACAGATCGGATGGCTATATTTGATTTCGTGGATGTCCTCTCTTCGAGCCCATGATTGCTAGATGGTGTTCTTATATGGTGTTGTTGTGTTGTACTTACTTTAATATTTGCTCTTTCTATTTGAGTTGGTAGTGGATTTGTTTCCACCCAACTATCATCTTTAGATACTTCTTGTTGAGATCTAGTTTCATAGATACTGGTTATTTATTTCTATATGATTTTGGTGGATGAGATTTAGATTGTACCCTATGACTTGTGACATATGTTTATACCACTTGTGGATTGATTTTCATATTACAGCGTACGTGTGGATTTGGTTTCCATATATTGGAGTTGCCATATCCATGCGGCTGGCATGCTTATGTGTCCTAGTCCTACGTATTTTTGGGACTGGGGCGTGACAGCGTGTACTAGGAATATGGTCGCAATTGATAACAAGTGGATTTTCTTTTTCCCTGCTCATCTTTGTGCATTTACTTCTTTTGGGCATTTATCCACCGGCACCTGTTAGCCGGCTCATCAAGATATTAGTCTTCTTACATAATTGTATTAAATCAGACTACAGTGAATCGCTGTCATGTACTTTTTTTACTCTTTCAGCTTCTTATTTCGTTCAGCTGGTCTCCAGAATATTTTGAGAAAGTATTTTGAGATGCCTTATTATTTTATCATATATGCTCTATGCTTACTGTTTCTTATTTGAATGATTAAGACATAGAATTTCTTGACCATAGGAGACTTGATTGTAGCATGCACCCCCTTGTCTTATTACAACCGTGATCGTCGTACGACATCTAGTACCTTGTACATGGTAGCTGGCCATGTCCTTCTTCGTATTCTGGTACTGGGGTGTGACATCATGCTTCTTCTGAAAAGTTTACAAATAACTATCCCCCACGACCTACGCTTTCCTCGTATGGGAAGCTACATATAAAACAGACATCAAGTTGTGCACCCACTCATTAAAAACGTGGGGTATTAGTCTACCAAAAGTGCACGCAAAATAATAAAATAGTGTAGACTGTCCAAAGTGCGCGAATACTCTCATAACTGCTCCTAAACTCTATAAATACAAGATTGGTACATCCATTAAGGGAGATATATAGAAGAGGGAGAAATGGGCTAAAATTTTTAAGTCTTTGAAATTCAAGAACAGAAGGAGAGAAATAGAAGCTTCTCGTGCCGTTGTTGCCAAAGCTTTCTTATTGTTCAACTCTCCAAGTTTTTTACAGCATTCCCTGTATCTTCGTTGTCGTGTGGTCCAAGGAGTAAAGTGATCATCCGTAGATCATATCTTTATAGATATACTTCCCCAAAATCAACTGTAGTTAGATTTCTATTTTGGATCTTTTGTACTTTTTTTTTTCTTTTCAATAGTTTGTAATACAAAAGTTCCGTATAAACTTTTCTTCGCAAACAAAGTATACTAAGGAGTCTTCTTCTCACATCACGACTTGGACTCTCTACCTCTTTATAGAGCCGAAGGAGTCCAATAAAGTTCATGTTCGGGGCCACGGTCCTAACAGGAAGTGGCTAATTCCATCCAGACGCAGAAGGAACTGGTTGACGGGGTTCAGAAAGTTGAGCGCTCCTCGGAGAAAGAGGATGAACCCCTTGAAGAGATGAGTGGACTTGAAGAGGAGCTCAGCTACTTTTATATGAACACGCACAAGTTGTCCCCTAAGGTCATGCTATCAAAATACCTGATGTTCTGATTGAGCAACTGCGTAGTCACGGGAAGGTCTGGAATGATAGAAAGGATCAGCAGCACCCTCAATATACCTGTCGTAAAGATGGCTTTCGGCCACAAGCTGGCCCTTCTACCGGCCATGGTGTGTTGCATCCATCATAGTCTCCACAACTTTCCCAAGAAGGTGGGGGACCATCCTGGTAAAGGGCATTTCAATAGGGTCGATGCATTACAATTATTTGATGGATTATCTTCTCCTGCATCATGGGTCCTTGATGAGCCTTGGGAACGATGAGGACATGGTGGCCGCCAATGCCCTGATCCATAGGTATTAGATGATGAAGTGGAAATACCATACGGTCCCAGCAGGTTGGACCTTCTTCACGTCCGAGCCAGAGTTTACTGACGATGAAAGAAACTTTGTTTACTATAATGATGGTGGGGCACCTTAAAGTTTATCTGACAGGATCTTTTAATAGCTCCAACCCATCCAACCCTTTCATCAAGTGTATCAGAATAAGGCTGCTACTTTCATGGAACCTTACCTACCCAGCTGGTTCTCTTGTCAGTTCGGCTACACTCAGCTCTTACTTGGTCATCCGAGTGCTTCTCTCGGATACAGTAGAAATTTGCTCGATAAGGCCTGAGCATGGAGTTACTATAACACTACTGGCACCCAAGTTCGATTTCAATTGCCAACAGACGAAGTCGTGCCAAAAATGTTGTACACAGTGATAAAGTATTATTGTACGGCGAATGCTCCACCGGCTAACTTTGACCCTGAGAGGAGTTATATCGAAGGCACCATGCTGATGCCTTCGGATGCAAAAGCGCATAGGACACCCAAGAAGGACAAGGGAGTAGCCAGACCTCTGATCGTATAGCTAGAATCGTCGACCGGGGAGGAAACAATATCTCCTTTTGATGATCCCCTGCCTGCTAAGCATAAATCAAAGGTCGATACACATCATTCTCACTACTCTAAGAAGGCATGGACGGATGTGGTCCCAGAGACGGAACCTACAATAAAGTCGAAGTCCCTTGTGAGGAGGATTGTGAACAAAGAGGTAGGACCCCTTGCACTAGTGGTTTCTAAAGCAGAGCCTACTTTAGATGCTCTAGCGGTATTCGTAAACCCTCTTAGTTTGATTCTGCCTGGTCCTCTATATAAGGATCTCTCTTTTGGTCTGTTTGAAAATTTGCAGACACAGGAGAGAAGAGACCGTCCCCGATGAGAGCCGCTTCGGTAGTTTCTTATCCCGATCTGGAAGAGGAACCCCCCCCGGAGTCCGATATGGGTGTCTCGAAACCAGTTCCTGAGGCCTCGGGAGCTCAGGGCTCGGGTGTAGCCTCATCGGAGCAGCCTTATACCCCTTTAGAGCATATATCCATAGATGACATAGATGCCATGGGGAAGACTATGACAATGCTGGACAAGACGCAATATGTGCCACCTCCCTCGGGTATGTTATTTTGCAACTTCTCAAGAGATAACATTTTCTGGGTTTAGCTTTCAATTCTCCGGGTGAAGTAAATAACCGGTTGTTTTGGTTCTGTAGACCCCGTCTTTCCCTTGAGGACCGTGGATGTGGTTGCTGAGGAGGGTGTCATGGAAGAAGGGGGAAGTGAGCTTGGTAGGAAGATACCTAAGTCTCTTCCTAGCTCTGGTGAAGGACCCCCTGTCGTGCCCCCTAAGGCGGCTGCGGTGGAGGAGGTTGCAACTATTGCAGGTCCTTCTGGTGTGACGGATGCTCCTCGAACTGTTGTTGCTGGAGGGCTCCACGGTTGAAGCCTCTCTGGATAGCGGGGTAGTAAGCTGACGCGAGGAGGCTGTTCCCAATGTTTTCGATACTGCGGTTGCTAGGTCATCTTCTGAGGCTGCCGCAATATAGTCTAGGGTTGGTAAACAAGCGAAAGCCAAAGCAACGGGGCACCCCGGTACTCCTGTCCTAAGTCGCGGTACTACCCCACCGTTTCTTAGCTGTCGGGTATCCAGGCATTTCATGCGTCCATGAAGGATTGGATCGTAAGCAGGACCGCCGGTTGCTCCTCTACTACTATTTTTCCTTCAATGTCATCGAGCATCATTACGCAACCTGTTGCGCCTGTGGCTTCTTTCTCCATCCAGCCATCTTTGACTTCGGCTACGCTGAAAGAGATTGACAAAATTATCAGACTTTCTATTCGAAGCTTCCATATGTTCTTGAAGCAAGGGGTCGATGGCGTGTTGGAGGGCAACAAATCCTTTGCCTGGGCAAAGCAATTTTTAGAGGGCCAAGTCGACTCTCTGAGGGGTCTCCCTAATTTTGAATAGATGGCAGACCTCCTGGGTCAGAAATTGGTGGATCTGGAGCAATGCATAATGGAGTTGCAGCATTACCAAAAGAAAGATATGGAGTTGCAGCATTATCCCACGAGTATAATGAGTTCTCAAAGAAGGGAAGGTGGAAAAGGCCTTCTTTTCTTCATCTAAGGAATGATTATAGCATGACCTCCAAAATTTGCAAGAAAAGCGTGATCGGCTAAGTGATCTCAGAGAAGAGTGCCTCTCCCGGTGAAAGAGCCTAATTGAGAAAATTATAAATCTCCATGCCGAGCTTGATGCGCTAGGGAATAGGCTATGGGAGGCCCAACAGGCAGATGAGGCTATCCTAACCAAGGTGAGCCAAGTACCAAAAAATATGGCTGGCGTTTGTTTGATAATAAACGAAAGAAATGAAAATAGGTTTATACGAAACCCTTTCTTATGTTTACAAACAAGAAGTACTATTAATCCTATACGAGGATGTTAACTACAAAATTTAATCTGGGTAAATATTGTTATAGGAGTCTGATCTGCAGTCGATCACTTTGTCCCTTGGACCACACGATGATGAAGAAGTGCTGTAGAAGAAGTAGAAGCTTCAAAGATTGTAAGAAGGAGTGGATGCTCGATGCCAAGATCATCGATCACTACTCTCTGTCTGTGCTCTTCTCTCTTCGATTTTATGACTTCTCTCCTCAATTCTTCGACTCCGGACCTCCGTGGATGGAGGTATCTATTTATAGGCGTAGAAGCTGAACAGCAGAGAGAACCGCACCTTTTATGCGACGGTTATCATAATTGTTATCCACGTATAAATAATCTTCTGAATAAGCGTGTGATGCGTGTCCCTTTAAGAGATAATGCGTATAACTGCTGCGAAGATCGCGGCATGCAAGCCACGTAGGTAACTGCCCCTCGGGTAGAGATGATTGGCGTAGAAGCCAAATAACTGTCTCATTCGCGTAAAAACCAAATAGTTGTTCTGATGGCGTAAAAGCCAAATAGGCATAGAAGCCCAATAGGCATAGAAGCCCAATAGCAGATATATTGGCGTAGAAGCCCAATAGCTGTCAGGTTGGCATAGAAGCCAAGTAGGCGTAGAAGCCTGATGCTGCATAGATAGATTGTCGGCGTAAGGATAGTCGATTCTCCTTGACTGAGGTCTTGAGCGTATTCTGGACCAAATAGCCTTATCACGTACCTTTGCAAATATAGCCTAAGTTGGTGTATTCCGAGGAGATAGCATACGGCGTACTCCTATAGTTGAAAATAGCTAAGTCGACGTATTTTAAGGAGATAGCGTACATCGTGCTCCTATAGCTGAAAATAGCCTGATGGCGTAACATGCAGAGGTGATGATGTGGACGTATTAGCCATAATTATGGCTCACCCAGTCTTTGAAAGTAGAACCAAATCTCGTGCATTAAATGCAGAGATCTGCCCCCATCACGCGCATTAACTGCAGAGACGTGCCTCGAGCTCTGTACGACGAGCAACTTTTGACGTGGCGGTTCATTTCGTCTTTTGCTGAGCGTAAAAGCTCACGTCTGCCTGTATAAAACTAGGCAGCGTATTCCCTTGAATGCGTAAAAGCAATTTATATCAAGGAAATGTCACTAAACGACGGTCTGGGTCTCTGTGCCGAACTATTATTACAGCCGTTGTCTGGGTAGTCGTGTAGTACTCTTTGTCAGGAGTCAGGTTCACTGCATAATCTGACAGGTCATTCGAGGAATACGAAGAGTTCCTCGTACACTCCCATGCTGCATTAAAAGTATATGGGTTTTACGCCATAAAGGCGAGATAGCAACCTTTTTACGCTGAAGCAGTCTAGAAATACTGCATTATGCAGGTTGTTCTAGAGCTATATTTTACGTTGTACTAGCGATGAAGCTCTGCTGTACGCCAATGGCTCTGAAGTCATGCTTTACGCTACATATCACTGAAACTCTGCTTTACGCAGGCTTCATGCATATTGCGTATAATTTTGCAGCATATTTTTTATGCTTCTACAAGACCCCCTTCAAAGTTTTTAAATTCCTCGTAATTTGAAACACTTTGAATGAAGCATGAAACGGTCAAGTCTGACCCGTTCCTCGAGGCTGATTTCTCGACAAATATTTAGGGATTTGTTGGGATTTGGTGGGTTCTCCTCTGCCTATAAAAAGGTGACTGAGTTAACCTGTTTCTTCCATACTTCCTTCACCACACAGAAATGGTTGCCGAGTTCCATCATGCTGATTTGAAGAAGAAGAAGAAGATCATGTTCTTTCCGTTCATAAGGAGCCAAAAAAGAAGGCGTCTTTGAGCAAATGTCCTCTGCAATGATGGATCATGGAAGGATATCATAGCTTCCTTTGCTCGGGATGATCAGCAATTTCATATGGCGATTCGTCCAGGATAGAGGAAGGGTCACATTCGACCACACAGCTTGCAAGCTGTATTTTCTCCCGTTACGACGGTGGACGAGGGCTGACAAACTGGCCCTGTCTTCCAGTATTGAGTTGGGTCAGAATCCTAACTTAATCTGTCATGGCATATGGAGGGTGGGCTCTTGAATAATTTAAACAAGCCCAGTTATGTATCCTCCCACCATTAATCATTTTCTTGTTCATCGACTGTGGAAGTCGATGAACTGCTGTAGAAGACAAAAAAAGATCTCTACCAATATGAGAACCTGGCAGAACAGACTCTTGGCGTGATCCTAAATGAAAATGAGAAACCCTTTGTAGAGAAATGATTTCCATCATATGTAATCATGAAGATGAAAAACCCTTTATAAACTGGATTTCCATCATATGTAATCATGATTAATAAAATTGTCTACTTTTACGCATCTGATGATTCGCCATATTTTGCTGTGATGAAGTCTGAATAACTTTACGCCGACTCTGATAAAAATTATCTGATCTCGTCCCGTCTTTTACGCGTAACTAAAGATGCGTAGAAAGCTGCTTAGCATTTAAGTCAAATATCCGAACTGTCATGCTGTTTTGGATGATGAGTCATGTAGAATTCTGAACTGTCACTTCTCTGATAAGAAGAGTTCTTGTTCAGACCATCATCTTCAAGAATAATTTCCCGAAAGTCCCTTAAAATGGGGCGAGAAATGGCTGTCAAATCTGACTATGCTTGAACTTTAGAGAAAATATTCTGACTAGATTTTGGATGAACTTCCAATCGACCCAAGAAGAAGAGTCATTTTCAATGTTGAACTCTGTATCTTTGGGGGTACTTGGGATGTTTTGAGGCCAAGAAATAGCATCTTCTGCGTGAACCCTTGTAATTGACCGTCTTGAGATTTGTTCAGATATACGCATACTCTGGCCTACGTATTTTGAGATATGCGGAAAGTCATAGATCCGTAATGTAGATGAGCATAAAATCATAGGTTTGTAGCCTCTCGAGCGTAAAAGCTGCTGAGCATAAGAGCATCCGGGCGTAAAACCGTAGATTTATAGCCTTTGAAAAGAAAACTTCCAAGCGTGAAGTCGTAGATTTGTCGCCTCTGAGCGTAAAAAGCTTCTGAGCGTGAAATCATAGATTTGTAGCCTCTGAGCGTGAAGTCATAGATTTGTAGCCTCTCGAGCGTAAAAGCTACCGAGCGTAAAAGCATCCGGGCGTAAAACCGTAGACTTATAGCCTCTGAGCCTAAAACCGTAGATTTGTAACCTCTTGAGCGTAAAAGCTCCTTAGCGTAAAATCTTAGATCCGCTCTGTACGAAAAACTTTTTGAATCCGCTGACTGTCCGTCTTTCCTAAATGATAGGCTGACGTGGTCCCCAATCATAACCAAATATTAAATATCGGATTTGGTTAGGGATTCGATGAGTTTATCTGAACTCTATAAATACCCCAAGGCTTTAGGAGAGAAAACTCTTCATCCGTCTTCTGCAAAACCCTAGCTTTCCAAGAACCTTTCCTCTTCGTCTCTTTCTCGAGAACACTAAGTTTTAGCTATGGCACCGAAACTAACTTCCACCTCTAAGGGAAAGAAAGATGCCTCGTCTTCTCGCTCCTCTGCTCTAGCATGAGCGACTCCCATTGGACTGAACGAACCTCACTCTGAATGAGGTATCCCACCGTCAAGCTGTGCACCAGGCGTCATAGGTAAAGCTTTTGGGACGACAAAACAAACAAAAAACCCTTCGCACACGTTGTACGTGAATGCGCTAGGTCATCTTCTGTGCTGAGAGCCTCTTCGAGGAAGATGATGCACAGAGATGTTTTATCATTTACACCCATATTCCTAATGTGTCAGCATAAAAACTCCATATTTTCGCAGTCTGGCGTAGAAGCTTTGACTGTCAAAATTTGGCGTATACTACAAACTTTGAGTGTTACGCTCTTGATGAAAATTCCAGCGTAATAACTCAAATTTTGGCAGTCTGACATAAAAACACAGACTGTCAGATTTTTGTGTATACTGCCAATCTTGAATTTTACGCCTAGGAAATAGGTTCCAGCGTAAAAACTTAAGTTTTTACAGTCTTAGCGTAAAAGCACAGACTGTTGATCTTTGGCGTAAGCTGCAAGACTGTAATGTCTAGTATAGAAACTGACATGTTCTTCTTGCATTTTGTAGTTAACTTGCAGATACCTCCGTTGGCTGAGGTGATGGGTTCTGCTGCTGGGATGCTGAACTCCAATTACCTGGAGGATTTGTCCCATGTGATATTCCCTATTTCTGGAATCCAGTATCCTGAAGGAAGGAGAATTCTGATATCGTCTTAGGGAGAACGGATGCTGTTGAGTATGATCAACGGGGAGCCCCTGACGTATATAGATGGGAACAAATATATAAAACCAGCTTTCCTATTCGGGAATATGATTGATAAACAATCCCAGACGAAGCCCAATAAGGAAAACTGGGTTTTTACTGCTGGGGGCATGGTCATGTACCTGCCTAGGATACCGAAAGATTATCCTATCTCGGCATTCTTCCATGCCACGCATCCCAGGAGGATGTCGTGAACCCTGACTCCTAATCTGCACGGCCAGCCGGGGAAGATATTTTATTAGTAGGGATCAGGCCAAGGATTATTTGTGAGCCACCCTTCAGGCCCTGTAATGCCTTTCAGAGGATTATTTCCGGGCAGTGTCCCGAGTGAAGACACTTCACTGCTCCAACCAGTCCAATTACCAACTTTTTGCAATGACTTTATAGGAAGAACTGTTTTACTTCCGTAGACCAATGAGAATGGGTTACAACCTGTAGGTGTTCGTACCGTTGTGCGGTATGCCCAGAGGCACTCTCCCAGCTTCTCATTCCAATCTCTTTTATTCGAAGAAACGAACCTTTTCAAGAGTTTGATGATGGTTTTGTTGAAAGCTTCCGCCAAACCATTAGCAGCCGGATTGTATGCCGTAAAGGCCATATTTTGTATCCGATTTTTATCGCAAAATCGATGAAACGTGTGGCTGATGTATTGAGGCCCATTGTCATGAATTATCCTTCGGGGTATCCCGAAGCGATAAATGATATGATGCTTAATAAAGTTGATCATGTTAGATGTCTTCACCTCAGCAAGAGGGATCGTCTCTGCCCATTTGGAGAAGTAATCTGTGATGGCCAATATGAACCGATGACCTCTGGAAGAAGACGGGTGAATAGGACCAATGATATCCATACCCCATGCTTCAAAAGGCCATGATGCAACCGTAGGATGTAAATGTTCAGAAGGTTGATGTATAAAATTTGCATGAACTTGACAAGCTTTGCATTGTCTTACATATTTTATTGTATCTGTGATCATAGTAGGCCAGTAATAGTCCATCCTCCTGATACGATCCTGTAGCTTAGGACCGGGTTGATGCGCTCCGCATATGCCGTCATGGGCTTCACGGATAATCCACTGTGATTCATCATTAGAGAGACATCGTAATAGCAGTGCCTCGTAGGTTCGGCGATATAGACATTATGAAGATGCATCAAAATAGAAGCTTAATGATCGTCTTTTGATGGATATTGCTTCTTTAGGATCCTCCGGTAAGATTTTATATGCCACAAAATCTATAAAGGGACTTCTCTAGTCTCTCTTGGGAAGATCTATGTTCACAACGTAGCTATGTTCTATGTGAAAGTTATTTTTCACACAGAATATATCTCTGTTAAGAAGGATCACCGAATTCTGTCTTCTTATAGGAATAGCTAAATCTGCAGCTAGACTGGCTAAGGCATCAGCTTCCAGATTTTGAGATCGAGGTACATGCTCTAGGAAGAACCCTTTGAAAGACATGGCTATCTCGATCGTTGCTTGATGATAAGGAATGAGGTCTGGATTACGGACTTCTATATTCCTCTGACCTGATTGACTATCAGCAGAGAATCACCGAAAGCTTCCAGATATTCGACGTCCAATTCTTTAGCGACTTGGAGTCCGATGAGTAGGGCATTATACTTTGCCACATTATTAGAGCAGGGTTCGCTAAGAGAATATGCTCGATAGATGACGAGTTTATCAGGAGTGACCAAGACAATTCCTACTCCTGAAACTACTTTTCCCCTGGGGCTAGTTCTGAAGGCACCATCGAAGAATAGCTGCCAGGTATCATCTTCCACTGCAGAATTACATTCAGAAACTTCATCAGGAATGTCCTCGTATAATCTAGAGATTTCCGGAATCGGATGAGCAGCTAAAAAATCAGCCAATGCTTGGCCTTTGATGGATTTCTGGGGGACGTACACCATATCATACGGTGTTAATAATATCGCCCAAGTCGCGAGTCAAAAATTAAGAACACTTGGCTTGTTCATCAATACCCGAAGAGGATTGATCCTGGAGATGATATGAATAGTCTGGCCTGTGACGTAATGTCGCATTTTCTGAATGGCGAACATTAGGGCCAAGCATTCTTTTTCCACTGGATTGTACCGGTGTTCAGCTTCGACCATCATCCTGCTTAAATAGTAGATAGTCTGTTCATAACCCTTATCGTTTTTCTGTGCGAGGAGAGCTCCCAGAGAATGATCTATTGCTCGAACATACAGCAAAAATGGTCTTCCTATGACGGGAGGCACCAGAACTGGAGGATTAGTGAGGTAGTGTTTGATATCATTAAACGCTTGTTGACAGGCTTCATCCCAGACGAAGGATACACCTTTCTTCATGAGACAAGAAAAAGGCTGACACCTCCCAGAGAGGTTGGATATGAATCTCCGGATATAAGCCAGACGACCTTGAAATCCCCTGAGTTCTTTCAGATTACGGGGAGATCGCATCTCTAGGATCGCCTTCACTTTATCAGGGTCCACTTGAATACCTTTAGCGGTAATAACAAATCCCAAGAATTTGCCACTGGATACACCAAGAAAGGACTTTGTAGGATTCATTTTGAGTTGGTGTTGACGCATCAACTCAAATATTGTCTTCAAGTCCTGGATGTGATTATCCTTGATGCGACTTTTGACAGCTATGTCGTCTACGTAATATTCTACTATTTTGCGTAAATACTCATGAAATATGTTACTCATAGCTCGTTGGTACGTAGCCCAGACATTCTTCAGTCCGAAAGGCATGACCGTGTAGCAATATACCTCCAATAGTGTCCGGAAGGCAGTATGCTTCTCGTCTTCAGGATGCATCTTGATTTTGTTGTATCCTAAAAATTTGTCCATGAAAGACATGCATTCAAAACCGTACATATTATCGATCATGACGTCTGTAATGGGAAGAGGAAACTCATCCTTGGGGCAGGCTGCATTCAGATCTCGATAATCGATGCAGACACGTACTTCCCACTTTTTTTCATGACTGGGACAACATTGGCGACCCAGTCAGGATGTTGTTCTTCCCTAATAAACCCGCAGGCTATCAACTTCTTGATTTCAGCTTCAATGGCGTCCATCATATTCGGACGAAATCGACGTTGATTTTGCTTCACAGGCTTCGAATTGGGCAATATGTTGAGTTTATGAGTAGCCACTTTTGGATCAAATCTTGGCATATCCTCATAATTCTACACAAAGACGTCAATATATTCTTTTATCAGCTGGATTATTTCTTCCTTTTCTTCTTCAGAAAGATTGTTACTGATACATATCGGCTTTGGCGAAAGTTCATCCTCAACGTCGATTTGGATAACTTTATCTTCAGTGAGAGGTTCTCTCTGCTCGAACCTGAGTTCCCATTGCGTATCCATTTGCTGAGCCCAAGAGTCATTCTCAAACGGTTCAGATTCTTGTTCGTCTGCTTCAAGGGAATCTGTCAATACCATATTTACTGATAATGCTTGTTCGAGACCATCATATGAGCCGGAGGACGATAAGCTATTTTGATAAGAGGAAAAGATATCCTCATTAAGCTCAGAAGTTGCAAAGGAGGTGGCATACCCTAACCCAAAATGAGTTCGTTGACAGTAGGGATCACCGTGCAATGGCATTCGCCTGCCTTTCCCGTAGTTGAGGCCTGGTTCCAGCTTCAAGTCATAACCCATACTTTGCATAATCTTCAAAGCTTGCGGGCTATATCTGTGAACCTATATTTTTCCAGGATCGAATTCGTGAGAATCTTCTTGTAAAGTCAGTTCGTTGCGCATGCGATCGAAGACTATTGGATGCTGACTGCTGCGAGTAGGCGGGACAATAAAGATAAAATTCTCATATGGCCCATATATCGTAATGACATTAGATGGTGACGCTACTTCCCACACATACGGATGATAGGAGTCTATAGCTTCCAAGAAATTTTGTGCTATAGGTTCTATATCGTTATGGGGAGAGGATTCCTGATTTGGAATTTGAGCGTCAATGTACTGGAAAAGAGGATCTTTATTATCGTCAGAAACTGCATTCTTGGTTATATTTACATCAGTCGGCTGCTTGTTATGCCGGAGGTTGATGACCAAAGGTGGAGGCTTCTGGTTCAAAGTGATCACTAGAGGATCACCTCCTTGTCCTGACTTGGTTTTGTTTAGGTGGATAGCCATGGGTTCTATGACTTTCGGACGAGTAGTTCGCCCTTTCACCTTGATTGACAGAGGTTGCATGGCAGAAGGTTCTTCTGGCTCCAGGTGGGATTCCTCCTCTATCTTGCCTGACACCTCCTCTATGTAGTCTTGGATGTACAACATAGCATCGGAGTAGTAGGATTCTACTCCTTTAAACGGGTTAAGATCAGCAAACTCCGTTTGTACTGTTCCTTGGGCATCTACATATTTGAAGCATTTATGTAGAGTTGAAGAAACGATATTGTGATCATGGATCCATGGTCTGCCCAGCAGAATGTTGTAGGATACCTCTAAATCAATGACATAGCATGTAGCCACTGATCTGAGGTCGCCAATCTGGATCCTCAGACGAATCTTCCCCAACGGCTTACTTTTCCTGGCGTTGAAGCCCACGATTGTAGTGGTGGTGTAAGCCAATTCGCTGGTAGGAATCCTCAGCGGTCTGAGCAGACTATGAGGAATGATATTGATCGATGATCCCGGATCTATGTGAATTCGGTCAACCTCCATGGAACCGACATATCCGGTGTAATAGAGGGGTCTGTCATGCTTGTTATGTTTCAACAGCATGTCATCTTGGGTGAAAGTGATGTTGGGGACCACCTCCATCACACTATGGCATTGAGGACATGCCACAGGTTCTTCATCAGGGGACTTGAGCTGGGTCAAGTATGCATCCGCCTGCATTAATGCTTCACTCAGGGCTTGACGAGTGTCTTTAAAGAGCCTGAGTAGTTCAAAATGGACAATCTGGCTGGTGTATTAGCCAACTGGGCCAGGATGTCAAAGTTATATGGCTTCTCCAAACCCTTGTTTTGAATATTCTTCAAATGTTTATCAAAGTGCACTTCTTTTTGCTTGCCCTTGTCCGCCGTAGTTGGTCTAGAAGGACCTGCCGCTGGTACGACAGGTTCAGGTTCTGGAAGTTTGGCAGCTGAAGTGTCTGCCGATGCATCTTCCTGACTTCCTCCATAGTCCTTGAGGTAGCCTTTCCCTGAACGGGTTCCAGTAGCCAAAATCTCTTCTTCCGATGTCGAGGATATCGCGACCATATGACATGGTTTATGCTTTGAGTTCTTTTTAGACTTAGCCTTAGCAGCTTGAGTCTCTTCATTGATCTATGATACCAGATCTGGATGAACCCACATAATCTTGCCACGCTGGGTAGTTAGGGGTACCAGAGCATGATTTTGACCCCTGGCTGGAGGGAAATTACCAATGTTCATCGTTGTCTGGGAAATGGGTACAACACCATCCGGAACTTCTTGAGGAGGCAGATTGCCAAATTAAAGATAAATCATGTTGGCTGTGACCGTCTTCTCGCTGTTGCGCAGAGTGATGGCCTTAGCATCGATCAACTCATGGATTTTCCTCTTTAGTACATAACACGCCTTTGTGGGGTAATGTATGTACCTATGGAAAATGCAGTACTTGGGATTATTGGTACTGTCGACTTCATTAGGCCATTTTATCTCAGGAAGGGTAATCTTGCCGCTTATGACTAGACACTTAAATATGCTCGGGATATCGTCGTCGTCAAAAGAGTATGTTTCGATAGGCCTGGAAGTCCCAGGTTTTGTCTGTGTGGTTGCCGTAGTCTTTTGCCTGGACGTATTGATCATCAAAGCTTCTTTTCCTTTGGAATCACGAGGATGGTCGCTGTTGGAGGATGACCTCTTGCCTCTATCAGAGGCAGATATCATAATTCCATTATCACGCGCCTTCCGACTGTTGTCTTCAGCGGCTACCGCTGAAATGATAAATGAGGGCCAATCATGGAACTGATATGGTCCCGTGAATACCGAGATCACTGGAAGAAGATTCTTCCTGCAAATGTCCACCAATGCCGAGTCTGGAACTCCGAAAGGCATTTGCAAAGTGGCTTGACGAAAACGTTCGATGAAAGTGCGAACGTTTTCTTTCTCCTTCTGCTTTACTTCGATGGGAGAGGACATAGACATGTCCATCCCTCCTTCGTAGAATCGTGCGAAGAACAAAGTCTTAAAATCTTCAAAGGAAGTAATGCAGTTGTCCGCAAGACTACGGTACCACTGATAAGCCACCCCTGAGAGACAACCTTTGAACACTCGAGTGAGAAGGGCGTCATTCCCTTGTAATAATACCGTCATCATACTGAAGTAGTTCATATACTGGCTCAGTGATGTCTTTCCCTCAAACAAAGCCATAGCCTTTGGTTTGTATTTAGGAGGGAAAGGGATCTCATCCCAGATAGCTGGGTAAGGCTGGTTGATTCCTAATTTCTTGAGCTGGTCTTTATGCTTCAAGGTATCAAATTGGGCTTTCAACTCCCACACTGCCTGCATCAAATCTTCAGCTGGTAGAGGGACCGCGGAGTAGTGAGAGATCGGTTGTATTGTAACTCCAACAGGAGGCAATACATTCTCCGAATTAGGAAGTGAAGGAGCTGCTGACTCCTGATTTAGAGCAGGCTCTTGGTTTGCGTTGGATGGTGGTAAGTCCACCCCCACACGCACTTGAGTCGAAGGAACCGATGCTTAAGCTATAGCAGCTGTGTGTTGAGTCAGCATCATCTGGTGCATATTCTCTATCATGGACTGTATCTCTTTCAGAGATGTCTCTAACACAGCGACGCGTTGCTCAGTACTTCCTGATAGGGAAGCCTCTTTGTGTTCATCTTCAATGGCATAGACTCCCATTTCTCTGGACGTCATTGAAGGGTTAGTATAGGTCTCTGTAGAGATTGACTCTATACTTTCAGTATCTGATTCGGGAAACTAGCGACCCCCAGTGTCAAAATTAGAAGAATACAAAGCCGGTTGTCGTGACCTTGAACGGGTGTTTCGGAACACCCCAGCTTCACTGTTCTCAAGGAGTTTGTCGAATCTCCTTTGGCTTGGAGTTCTAGAGGGATGACGTCTTGAATTCGACCTTCCTCTAGGAACGTGTGAAGCTATATTCACTGATGCATATGTAGGCTCTTCTTCCTGGAAAGACAAGGAGTAGTTCAACTGGTCGAAAACTGACCGTTTTGCCTTAGAACAGCAATAATTAACTACAACTTTATGACTATTACAACAGTGCTCCCTACAGGGCATAATAGACATATTGGAAGATCCTCTATCTTTGCGCTTTTGGATCAGAAATTTACTCAAGTCAGGAGGATTAACAGAAGAAGAAGAAGAAGAAGAAGAAGAAGAAGAAGAAGAAGAAGAAGAAGGCTTGTTCCTCCTGTTTACATCAGTTGGAATATGGATATTGGGAACCCCAACCCTTTCTCTGCCGTACGTATACAGCAGTTCAGCAATATGAGTAGCAGCTGATTCGTAATGAGCGTATCTATCCACGAACTGAGTCTTCTTTACGTCGAGGGAATTCTCCTAGCGTAATTTAGAATTTTGCTCTGATTGGCGTAAAACTGAGGAAGTCCTCAATCGGCCATCAGCTTCTCGCGTAATATGGAGAGCGGACAAATTCTTCTCTTGATGGCATAAAGGCTGAGAGGTTGGGAAATCCGCCACTTGTTTTCCCTTGCGTGGATTGCAGGGCCCATCTGCTTTTCCACAAAGGAAAGATATATTTTTATGTGCGGAGCGTGTTAGGAATTTCTGAATTGGCGCTGAGGCATTATCAGATATTTTGTCTGCCACGTCACAGATGGGAGACTGAGTTTTACGCACAGAGCGCGGAGCAGACTTCTGGACTAGCACTGAGGCATAACCAGAAGTTTTGTCTTCCACGTCACAGACGGTAGACAAAGTTTTACGAGCAGAGCGCGGAGTAGACTTCTGGACTAGCACTGAGGCATAACCAGAAGCTTTGTCTGCCACATCACAGACGGGAGACAGAGTTTTATGCGCGGGGTACGGAGGTTGCGAAGCTACAACCTTATTGGTCGGAGAAACCAGAGAGTCGGCAGGAATGGTAGGGGATGTCCGGGGCATCCACACCTTACGCAATTTCCTATTATCTTGGACAGAGAGAGAGTGAGAGCTACCCCCTGCTCGAAGCATATCTTCGTAGGCTGATTGGTCGAATTGGACGACCAATGTCTTCTTCATTGATCCTACCGATAATGTATCGTGTTGAGCAATTGCTTTCTCGTCAGATGAGAAAGAGGTCCCCAGCAGAGTCGCCATCTTGAATAAACGAAAGAAATGAAAATAGGTTTATACGAAACCCTTTCTTAGGTTTACAAACAAGAAGTACTATTAATCCTATACGAGGATGTTAAGTACAAAATTTAATCTGGATAAATATTGTTATAGGAGTCTGATCTGCAGTCGATCGCTTTGTCCCTTGGACCACACGATGATGAAGAAGTACAGTAGAAGAAGTAGAAGCTTCAAAGATTGTAAGAAGGAGTGGATGCTCGAGGCCAAGATCGTCGATCACTACTCTCTGTCTGTGCTCTTCTCTCTTCGCTTTTACGACATCTCTCCTCAATTCTTCGACCCCGGACCTCCGTGGACGGAGGTATCTTTTTATAGGCATAGAAGCTGAACAGCAGAGAGAACCGCACCTTTTACGCGACGATTATCATAACTGCTACCCACGTATAAATAATCTTCTGAATAAATGTGTGATGCGTGTCCCTTTAAGAGATAATGCGTATAACTGCTGCAAAGATCATGGCATGCAAGCCACGTAGGTAACTGTCCCTCGCGTAGAGATGATTGCCGTAGAAGCCAAATAACTGTCTCTTTGGCATAAAAACCAAATAGCTGTTCGGATGGCGTAAAAGCCAAATAGGCGTAGAAGCCCAATAGGCATAGAAGCCCAATAGTAGATATATTGGTGTAGAAGCCCAATAGCTGTCAGGTTGGCGTAGAAGCCAAGTAGGCATAGAAGCCTGATGCTGCATAGATAGGTTGCCGGCGTAAGGACAGTCGATTCTCCTTGACTGAGGTCTTGAGCGTATTCTGGAACAAATAGCCTTATCACGTACCTTTGTAAATATAGCCTAAGTTGGCGTATTCCGAGGAGATAGCATACGGCGTACTCCTATAGTTGAAAATAGCCACGTCGACGTATTTCAAGGAGATAGCGTACAGCGTGCTCCTATAACTGAAAATAGCCTGATGGTATAACATGCAAAGGTGATGATGTGGACTTATTAGCCATAATTATGGCTCATCCATTCTTTGAAAGTAGAACCAAATCTCGTGCATTAAATGCAGAGATCTGCCCCCATCATGCGCATTAACTGCAGAGACGTGCCTCGAGCTCTGTACGGCGAGCAGCTTTTGACGTGGCGGTTCATTTCGTCTTTTGCTGAGCGTAAAAGCTCACGTCTGCCTGTATAAAACTAGGCAGCGTATTGCCTTGAATGCGTAAAAGCAATTTGTATCAAGGAAATGTCACTAAACGACGACCTGGGTCTCTGTGCCGAACCATCATTACAGCCGTTGTCTGAGTAGTCGTGCAGTACTCTTTGTCAGGAGTCAGGTTCACTGCATGATCTGACAGGTTCATTCGAGGAATACGAAGAGTTCCTCGTACACTCCCATGCTGCATTAAAAGCAGATGGGTTTTATGCCATAAAGACGAGATAGCAACCTTTTACGCGGGTTATTCTGGAGCTATATTTTATGCCGTACTAGCGATGAAGCTCTACTGTACGCCAATGGCTCTGAAGTCATGCTTTACACTGCACATCACTGAAACTCTGCTTTACGCAGGCTTCATACATATTGCGTATAATTATGTAGTGTATTTTTCATGCTTCTACAGCATTGAGGTTATGGTGCAAAAGCTAGAGGACAGATACGAGTCATACGCTCACTATGAGGATCCCGAGGTTATGGCCAATAAAGTTGAGCACCAGGCCCAAGTGCACTTGGATGGCCATATCACCTACCTTCATGAGGGGGATAGCAGATTTATGCTCTGACTAGTAGCACCAGTATTTTTTTCTTTGCTTTTTTTAATATCTCTTTTGTGCCTATTATTTTGACTTTGGGCTGGGGACCCTAGTAATCCCTCAGATGCAGTTCGCTCAGTTTCTCTTAGGCAAAAGAAATAAAAGCTATTTCGTTTATTGCAATTGTTTGTGTAAACTTTGGATATCGTACTAAAGGTAATATGGATATAGTACAACATCGTAGTCTATTAAGGACGTCCCGCTGGAGGACTTTGGTGACATATTAATTCTTGTGCACTTGGAGTGCACGTAACAGATTCAAAGCCAAAAACCCTATTAGAGGTGATATGAACGTGATAGATTTTGTGGACTTACCACCGCTGGCGTACTTAGAGTTAAGTACGGATGATAAGTTTATACGACGACTGATATTAGAGGTAATATGGACATGATAATCGATAGTCAAGTAGAGAGGTTTGCTTATAGGTAAGAAGGGCATGGTAAACTCTAATAGGGAGGATATGAGAACGATAGCTCAGAGGTAACGTGGACGTGAGCTAATCAATAGTATTACCGAGAGGTTAGGTATAATCCCGATATTTTTGTGGAAGAAAAAGAAAATGAGCCAGAGGTAATATGGACGTGGTTGTTTTCTTTGGATGGGTAACATAAGCAGCTCATAGTTTATAGTTAATATGGATGTGAACTGTTTGCTTCTATTGAGGATATCCCACTGGGGGATCTTTGGTGGACCTATTACTTCTTACTCACTGAGTGCAAGTAATAGGTTCGAGATAAGCCCTGCCAGAGGTGATATGGACGTGGTAGATTTTATGGACTTAACACAGCTGGTGTACTTAGAGTTAAGTATGGGTGATAAGTTAAGATTAAAACCGATATCAGATATTGTCACGCCCCAGTCCCAAAAGTACACGGGATCGGCCACGTGGCAATAGCCAACTGACACATTTCCGAGGATATCCCAATTTAATGGATCCAATGAAGAGTGCTACGCTGTCCTAAATAACTAACAAGTCCAATCTCAATTAACAACAGGTAAATCTAATCTCATACACAATATAAACCGTAAGAAAGTACTAAAATAAATGCTGGAAGATAAACGCCAGTCTCAAATATCATAGTACAACCAAGAATGTCTGGTAGAAACTAACCCACTACTATGATGAATAAAATACTGAAATAATAGATAAAAATAATGACTAGGGCATCGGCTGACTAGATAATGATGCTCCCAATCTAAGGCAGAAGGCCTACCAACTGATCACAGAAACTCTGACGGTAGTACCTCTAGCTCCTCCGCAGTAGCGTACCTCGTCTCGTGTCCTGGGCTGTACACTGTGGGGTAATATGCCTCGTCCAAATCTGGAAAGGGACCAGGTCCTCAGAGGGACACAACAAGATACATAGAAGTATGCCATATATAAATACTAAATAAAGTAAATACAATAAAGGGTATGCTAACCATCTAAGTAAATACAATATGAGGACAACTTTGGTACGTATGGGTAGGCGTATGCATAATGTCAATACCGCTCCGAAGAACAGGGAATTTGCATATATATAACGTCCATACCGCTCCGAAGAATGGAGAATCTGAATAACATAACGTCCATACCGCTCCGAAGAACGGGAAATCTGCATAATATATAACGTCCATACCGTTCCGAAGAATGGGGAATCTTCATAAAGGGAGTCATTAGATCCGTGGCTCCTCTGGATACTACGGACTCCAATGGGTGTATCCCAAACGCCTACTAGTTGTCCTCCCCTCCCAATGTAGATACACAAATCGAATACTCGATGTGCATACCACGTATCTATATGCCAGATCTCTATAATAAAATAATCCTGAGTTACGTACTAACCGTGATGCATGTCACACGCACCGATAGCTAGTCGAGTACGCGAACCCGTATCCCAATATAAAATTATCACTGTGAACCGTGTAGTAGTGTCAGGTCTCGGAAGATATCAGAGTATCCTCCCAATTGGGGTGAGTCTACTAGAGACTAAGTCAAGTATACTAAATCATCGACGCATCCGTCGACTGCACCCGAGTCAATCTTGGACGCGCACAATTGTATAAAAGAGAGCAACAAGATAACAATACAACATGTGCATAATTTAAATTAAACAGTAAATATGGCAAGGTATCTTGCCTGGGTCCTCAAGCTGTGAATGCCAATAGCCTGCTCCTGCAGTGTCTCCTGTCTAGTCCAATGACCCTAAACATACAATATAATATAGCAATCTAGCATTAGACACTAAAGCAATACATACACTAAACTACGACGTTGCTCTTAGGTATTAACGCAAGTTCATGACTGATCGACTACAGAGTCGCGTGTGCACGTAGCTACGATGCACGTGTTCCCTATCCTCAATCACCATGTACCTCACGACAATAAATTACTAAGTTATGGTTTTACGAAACTACATTACGTCTTATTAAATTATACGTCATTGTTACCCATGTTAAATATACTAGGTCTATGTCTATGCTTTTAGGTGAAATACAAGTTCCTTATATAGGTCATATATTTGGGATACTTATTAACAATTAATTTCTAATCAATCTAATTAAGCATACATACCTATATACATATGGTTTAATGTGATTTAGTTTGTGTCGACACCCGACACGACGACACGATGATACGACTATTCAACTATACAACGAAGAAAGGGGGGTGTTTAACAAATCGTGGCCGAGAGGGGGTGCTGTCTCATCGACGTCAGTCCTCCGGCACGGCGGGGCTTCGGCGTCGTACGGCAACCACGGCAGCAGCGACAGTAACTGCAGCAGTTGCAGCAGCGGCTTGGCGGTGTAGGGACAGTGGTCAGGGTCATGGGGAAGGCGGCGCTGGTCGTGAGGAAGGCGGTGGTCAGGGTGGCACAGGGTGGTTGGCGGTGGTCAGGCAACTGGGGGCAGTCGGGGTTGGGTTTGATGGAGTTGATGCGGGTGATGGGGATGGTGATGACGGGATGGTGGCTAGGTGGCGGTACAAGCGGCCTGGCAGGGTGGTCCAGTGACGTTGCAGGCGGTAGGGGTCTGCGGTGGTGTCCTGAGGGGGGTGGCAGTGTTGGATAGTCTGGGAAGGGGTCGTCGGTTTGACGGAGGATGGGTTGATGTGAAGAGGATGGTGACGAGTGGTGGATGGAAGTCGGTTCAGGCGGCCTGGGGGGTGGTCCGGCATCGAGGGGAGGTGCAGGTGGAAGAGGGCTGGTGGTGGTGGCTTGTGATGGTGGTGGTTCTGTCCGGTGGGGAGGGAGTAGGGTGCTCGGGTAAAGGGGGAAGTTTAGCTAGGTTTTTAGGTTTTAGGGTTTCAATAGGGAAGATGATGTGTGTTTATATAGGAGATGGAATTTATGGGTTGACCTCGAGTCTTGGGCGTACCAGGGCTCTTTGGGGTGGGGGTTTGTCTTCATAAAAGGGTGTATGGTATTTATTGGCTTGGTTGGGTCCAGTTTAGGGTGAAATTGGCCTCTAATTTAATTAAATTAAAACAAGTGCACTCGGCGTTCAATTGTCAATTGAGAACACATGGAGTTAAATTCGAGTGGAACACAAGAGTCATGGGCGTAGCAGGCTCAGAATAGGTTTATATCCTAATTTGGGTTATAGGGAATTGGGTTGTGGTTGTACTTTAAAATTTAGTTAGGAAAGGGCAATTAAGAGAAATGGGGTTTATTGGAATAATACATGAACGTTTGTGACGTATATTGTGCAGCTAAAATGAAGCACAATATTGGGTATCTATATGTTACACAAGGGTCAGGTGGGTAGTCTGGCATGTCTAGAAAATGTGTATGAACTTTGTTTGAAGGCAACTACTAGTGTAGTACTCCAAACATCGAAGCAACGGTGAGGTGTAATAAGTCACATAATTGTTGTACATTAATAATAATTGCATCCAAATTAATCCTAGTCTCTTAATTGAATTAAATTAATCCTAACTTGGTCGAGGGGATTTACAATCTACCCTCCTTAGAGCATTTCGTCCTCGAAATTAGAACATACGTATGGCAAGAACTATAAAAATGCTACTACGTACCTAGTCCTTCGAAGAGATGGGGATAGCGTTGTCAATTATCCTCCTCGCGTTCCCAGGTTGACTCGCCTGGTGCATGATACCTCCATGCGACATGGACTAGGGGATAGTCTGGCCTCGCAATACCTTCTCACTTCTGTCCAGAATTTCAACAGGCTCCTCTTAGTATGATAAGCTCAGGCCGACTGTGATTTCTGAATGGTCAAGTACGTGACTTGGATCCGGCATGTACCTCCTTAGCTGAGATACAAGGAAGACGTCATATACTCCTTCCAAAGTCTGCGGCAAGGCTAACCTACAAGCAACCTCTCTGATGCGTTCTAACACATCGAATTGTCCGATGTACCTCGGACTCAGCTTTCCTCTGCCTCCAAATCTGATAGTCCCTCGAGTAGTTGAGATCTTTAGAAACATATGATCTCCAACCTGGAACTCTAGAGGTCGTCGATGCACATTTGCCCAATGCTTCTGTCTTTCCTGTGCTGCCCACAGGTGCCCTTGGATCTTCTTCACCTTCTCTATTGTACGAACAACCCACTCTGGCCCAAGAATCCGCCTCTCGCCTATATCGCTCCAATATACTGGGGAACGACACTTTCTTCCATATAACGCTTCATAGGAAGCCATTTGGATGCTAGCTTGATAGCTGTTATTGTAGAAAAACTCGACCAAATGTAAATGGTCCTCCCATGATCCTCCGAAATCAAGCATGCACGCTCTTAACATGTCTTCCAAGTTCTGAATGGTGTGCTCGGACTGGCCATCTATCTGTGGATGATACGATGTGCTAAACTTCAGGCGGGTACCGAGACTCTCTTTCATACTCTGCCAAAAGTAAGATGTAAACCTTATATCCCTGTCAGACACGATACTAACTGGCACTCCATGCAGTCGTACAATCTCTCTCATATACATATTTGCTAAGACCTCTGTAGATTGTCCAACTCTGAAGGGTAAAAAGTGTGCAGACTTTGTGAGTCTATCTACGATTACCCATACTGCATTGCGACCACTAGGACTCCTCGGAAAGCCAGTAACAAAGTCCATAGTGATGTGCTCCCATTTCCACTCCGGTATAGGGAGCGGTTGAAGTAAACCTGCAGACCTCTGGTGCTCAGCCTTGACTTGTTGACACACTAGGCACTTGGCCATAAAGAGGGCTATCTCTCTTCATTCCATGCCACCAGTAGTACTTTCTCAAGTCTCTGTACATTTTTGTGCCTCCTGGATAAATAGAGTAGGTTGAACTGTGTGCCTCTGACATCAGCTCCTGACGAAGTTCTCTATTCGAAACATAGAGACGATCTTCACATCTCAAAGTTCCGTCTTCATGTATACACAATCTTGTCTGTATTCCAGCCTTTGTCCTCTGTCGAAGCCTCTGAAATCTGGCTTCTGTAGAAAAAGCAGCCTTGATCCTCTCCACTAATGTTGATTGTAACTAAAAACTCGACAACTGTCCATCTATTTCGGGCATAATTACCTCTATACCCATCTTCTCTAGATCTCTCAACATATGTTGTTGGGTAGTCAAGAAAAATGCTATAGGTCTTCTGCTCAATGCGTCAGCTACTATGTTGGCCTTTCCCGGGTGGTACTGTAGCTCAATCTCAAAGTCTGTCATCACCTTGAGGCAACGTCTCTGTCTCTGGTTCAGGTCCTTCTGAGTGTAGACATACTTTAGGCTTTTGTGATCAGTGAATATCTCTACTCTTTCTCCGTATAGGTAGTGTCTCCAAAGCTTCAAAGCAAAGATCACAGCGGCAAGCTCCAAGTCGTGGGTGGGATAGTTCTTCTCATGGGTCCTCAACTGCCTAGAGGCATAGGCCATAACCTTTTCATGCTGCATCAAGACACATCCTAATCTTTTCCCGGATGCATCGCTATAGATCACGAATCCTCCGGGTCCAGAAGGTATGGTCAAGATAGGTGCTGTAGTCAGACGCTTCTTCAGCTCATCGAATGCCTTCTGACACTCCTCTGTCCAAGTGAACTCCTGCTCCTTATGGGTCAAGCGGGTCATCGGTCATGCGATCTTCGCAAAGTTCTCCACGAGCCTCCGGTAATAGCCGGCAAGTCCTAGGAAACTCCTCACTTCTAAGACATTGGTAGGGGTTGGCCATGTCTCTACTGATAAAATCTTCACCGGATCTACTGAAATACCGTCTCCTGAGATAACATGTCCAAGAAAAGTGACACGATCTAGAAGAAACTCATACTTTCTCAGCTTGGCATAAAGCCTCTCTCTCCTCAGCGTCTCTAATACTAGTCTCAAGTACTTCTCGTGCTCCTCGTGGCTCTTCGAATACACCAAGATGTCGTCGATGAAGACTACCACAAACTGGTCTAAGTATTGGTGGAAGATTCTGTTTATCAAGTTCATAAATATAGCAGGTGCATTCGTCAGTCCAAAAGGCATCACTAAGAACTCGTAGTGACCATAACGAGTCCTAAATGCTGTCTTTTGAATGTCTTCTCTTCGCACATTCACTTGATGATAACCCGATCTCAAGTTGATCTTTGTGAACACTACTACTCCTGTCAGCTGGTCGAACAAATCATCGATTCACGACAGGGGGTACTTATTCTTGATAGTCAAAGTATTAAGGGCTCTGTAATCAATGCACATTCATACTGTTCTATCCTTTTTAGGTATAAACAACACTGGTGCTCCCCAGGGTGATGCACTAGGACGGATAAATCCCTTGCTCTGTAACTCCTCTAATTGTAGCTTCAGATCATCTAGTTCCTTCTTGGCCAATCAGTATACATTAGAAGATACCGGTGCTGCTCAGGGTACTAGCTTGATGGTGAACTCCACGTCTCTATCTGGCAGTAAGCCTGGTAATTCTTCCAGAAAAATATCCTCGAATTCTGCAACTATCGGCGGGGTTACCATCTCCATAGCCATGTAAGTTTCCACTGTCTGTCCTACTCCTTGCTCGACAGTCCCTCGCATATACTCGAACTCCGGTTGATCTGGTGGTCTAAAAGTGATGCTACCTTTTCGACAGTCCAGTACGGTATTATACTGGCTTAACCAGTCCATGCCTAGCACGACGTCAAAGTATGGCATGGATAATACCAAGAATCGTGCCCTCATTGCTCTACCACACATGACTACCGAGCACATTCTAATAGTGCTGGTAACCGGCACGATACCTCCTCCGGTAAGAATCTTCCAACTCTTAGGTAAGGGGGAAGTCACTACTCTATGCATTGCTACGAATCTACTAGATATAAATGATAGCGTAGCACCAGAATCAAACAATGCAGTCACCGGTAATGATGCAACTAAAATGGTACCTGTGATAGCTTCCCCTTATGTTTCCTCCTCAGTAGCTTCTAGTGCAAAGGCATGTCCGTGCCTCTGCCCTCCTGTCTGCTATCGGGCTCGATCAAACTGTGCCTGCTGTGGGGCTAAGGGTGGTCCCCTCTGGAATCTTCCGGGTGCTGGTGGACGTTGTCCTCCTTGCAGCGGTAGTATCCTTGGAACTGGTGCTTCTGGCCTCTGTCCTGTCTGCGGTGCTATGTCTCTGCGTTATGGGCAATCTCGGGCATGGTGCTGGCTTGCTCCATAAATCATGCATATCCCTAGTCTCTTTCGGTAGTCCTTCTGGTAATGTCCTCTCTTACCACAGTAGTTGCAAGACGGGATCTCATTTTGCTAGTATGGTGCTATTCTCTGCTGTGTCTTTGTTCCGGGATGACAGATCGGTCCTCCTGCTCTGGGCTGGGCTCTGGCTGGTATAGTCGTGCTGGATCATCTTGCTCCTCTGCCGATGGCCTCCTGGATCCTCGCCTCCGCAAGAACCTCCTCATAAGAAATCCTCACCTGTGTGGTGGTATACCTCTATAGCTTGAAAGTGAGGCCGTGATGGAATCTCTGGGCCTTCTCTAGATCATTGGGTATCAGGACGACACCAAATCTGCTAAGACGGCTAAACTCTGCGTCATACGCGTCTACAGTCATATTCCTTTGTTCTAGATATAAGAACTGAGAGTACAGGGCATTCTTTACTATGGATGGAAATTACTTTGCGTTGAAGTATTCTAAGAACTGTTCCCTAGTCTGGTTATTGCCTACACTGCGCTCAATAAAATCCCACCAGTGATCGACGTTGCCTTTTAGTTGGGCCCTTACTGCGGTCATCCAAAGATCTGGATGCAGTTGTGAAGCCTCTAGTAGCATCTCCGTGTTGGCACCCCAATCGAAGATCTGCTCTACAGTCTCGTTGCCTAAAAAAGTATCTGGTCCTATCTGTCGGAACCATCGTACAGTGCCACATGTCTGAGCTGGTGGAGGTGCTGGTACTGGTACTGTGACAGGTGTCCTCTCTAGTACTACCATTAAACTCTGTCTCAATGTCTTGGTCTGATGCCACTGTGCTTGCATCATAGTCTGGAAGAACTGAAGCAACTGTGGCTGTCCATCTGGTTGTGGCATCTGGGGTGGATAAGGTGGAGGTGGTGGTAATGGAACCTCTGGCTGTGCAGTAGGTGTATCCTTCGATGTTGGCCTCTCGGTTTACGGCATCGGTGTAGCTCCCAAAGCCTGGCCCTCAAAATACTATGTGGGGATCATCTGGGAAGTCTGTCCCTCATGCTGTTGGGTAGGATTGCCCTGAGAAGTCTTGCGCCAATGTATCAGCGGGGCCTGCAATGGTGGTTGTCCTCCAAGTAGTCCCTGGGGTACCTCCTCTCTTTGGGTGGTGTTGGCTGGCACCACGGTACTGGGTGCTCCTCGTCCACTGCGCAAGTTCATCTTGCTGCAAGAGATAGGACTTCAATAAAAGAGTACGGAATCAAACAAACAGGATACAGATATTTAGAAGTAATACGAAGAAAGTTCAAAGACGTAATCAGAGTGGACGAGACCTAGTAATTTTTATCCTATTGCAGGCTCGCTGGGCATGTTACCATACCACAACGATAAAGTTGACCTGCATGGGCCACCACTAAAACCATGTCACGCCCCAGTCCTAAAAGTACACGGGATCGACCATGTGGCAATAGCCAGCTGACACGTCTCCGAGGATATCCCAATTTAATGGATACAACAAAGAGTGCTACGCTATCCTAAATAACTAACAAGTCCAATCTCAATCAACAACAGGTAAATCTAATCTCATCCACAATATAAACTACAATAAAGTACTAAAATAAATGCTGGAAGATAAATGTCAGTCTGAAATATCATAGTACAACTAAGAATGTCTGGTGGGAACAAACCCACTACTATGACGAATAAAATATTAAAATGGTAGATAAAAATAATGACTAGGTCATCGGCTGACTAGATAATGATGCTCTCAATCCTAGGCAGAAGGCCTACCAACTAATCATGAAAACTTTGATGGTAGTACCTCTAGCTCCTCCGCGGTAGCGTACCTCGTCTCTTGTCCTGGGCCGTACACTGTGGGGTAATATGCCTCGTCCAAATTTGGAAAGGGACCAGGTCCTCAGAGGGACGTAACAAGATACATAGAAGCATGCCATATATAAATACTGAATAAAGTAAATACAAAAAGGGTGTGCTAACCATCTAAGTGGATGCAATATGAGGACAACTTTGGTACGTATGGGTAGGCGTAGGCATAACGTCCATACCGCTCCGAAGAACAGGGAATCTGTATATATAAAACGTCCATACCGCTCCGAAGAACGAGAAATCTGAATAACATAACGTCCATACCGCTCCGAAGAACGGAAAATCTACATAATATATAACGTCCATACCGCTCCGAAGAACGGGAAATCTACATAAAGGGAGTCATTGGATCCGTGGCTCCTCTGGATACTACGAACTCCAATGGGTGTATCCCATACGCCTACTGGTTGTAACACCCTGTTCCGCTTAAGCGGACTGCCGTCTCAATCGGCAATCGTGCAGCTGTCCCGACCCGCTTTGCCTCGATCAAGAAGCAAAGAATATCCAGACTTGTCCCTACAAGAATCCGGCTTGGACTTTCAGAGGCTCGCTCAGACGTATCGCTCTACCGAGGCGAATCATCGCTAAGGTGGGTGGCTATGGTGAACTTGTCTTTGCTTAGCCAGCACACATAAAATCTGGAATATTCATGCTAGTCGCTAGGTGAATCACCCCCTGCATGCTAATAAATCCAACGCACCTAGCTAAGGAAATAATCCCAACTTGTATTGCTTGCTAGAACATAGAAAAGGAAATATTGCTTATATTCAGACCCTCGCATGCTAAGTCCCTTAACGATTTCATCTCTCGGACTACCTTCGGGCCCGAGCAACGTGCCTGCTTATGTTCCTAGAAACGCATGCTTGTCTGCTTGATAGTTACCGTATTTTCATCCAAACCCCGGAAGACTACTACGTAGTTGTTCTGTGCCTGAATGAACCTGCAAGTATCCGGGACCGTTAGGTCACCAAGGCAGCCCCGAACCAGGGGAATGCATCAAGACAAGTTATTGTACAGAACCAAGATTCAAGTATCCCGTATACTCGTGTACTCGTGTTCCCGTGCACTCGTGTTCTCGTGTTCTCGTGTTCTAGTGCACGCGTGTTCTCGTGTATCTCGTGTAATCGTATTGCCTGAGATTGGTTAAATCGTGTTGCCTGAGATTGGTTAAATCGTGTTGCCTGAGATTGGTTAACCCTGACTTGCATGTCGCGGACTAGTTCCACGGACGGTCACCGGGGCACTGGGGCCGATCCGGTCCGGATGGAGCTCGTGTGTAGTCTCGTGTGCAGGGAGGATAGCTTGCAACGCATCGTATTCGTGTTCCTCGTGTACACGATTAGCATGCTATCCTTGTCCTCGACTCCGTCCATAATGGCTTTGCCAGCGACCGTGTTCATATAGATAAGTCATCCTCGCTTAGCGGCTATCCGCGTGCGAGTCACTGCATCGCATCAAGAATAACTAAACATCTGAACGATCATGTTAAAATGACCCTCGTGTTTGCATATGTTATGCCTCCTGAATGTTATACTTGCCCGTGCATGAATTAACGTGTTTGCCTTGGACAGGGAAGGAGATGGTAAGTTGGTAAGTCTCGCCGTGTTTCCTCTAACATCGCACGGCGTACTGCCGACACGTTAGGCTATTCAATATCTGCATGAAACTGATCCTAAGGCAACTAGAAAGATAACTGAATAGTTGTGCACGGAACCTGTATTACGTGTTTGGATTTGTCGAGCGGGCGAGTAGCTTCCCCACCAGTGCATTCAATGTACTGATAATCCACCAGTTTGATATGCAGGGTGCGGGAGAATCTCGTTCGGTGCGGACGCCTCTTTCGTGCGTGCTAAAGCCAGGAGTTCCCTCTGAAGCCTTGCAACGGTACGTCCGGGACTGAAGCACATATACAAGACATAAGTTGTGAACATCGCCTGACCATCGCCTGTACAATCATTCCACAGTTATAGCCACTTGGCACGCTTTTACTGTTTCAGAGAGAGAGGCTTGAGCGACTTGTAATCTCGGCTATACGCCACCTGTAATACATGTTTCATATCAATAAAGAGATTACTTTACTTGTTTCGATGCTTCCGCTATATTGTCGACTCTGTGAACCTGTTACCGATCGCTATGCGTTCCTAAACTCTACTGCACTCGGACAATCTGTGCGACTCTGTGGCTTAGAACTCTTGCCGCCAGCCAACGAACCATGGCCTTGCACGGGCGTGGATCACGCTCGTGCGGCATCACGCCCGGATGGGTTAAGCGATCGTTCCGCGGGAGCGCTGGCGAGGGTGATTCCCGCCTAGCGGGAATGGCCGATTGCCTGCGGGAGATCGGGGCGTGACAGGTTGGTATCAGAGCCTGGCTTCTACGCCTTTGAACTTCGATTTGATATCTCTGTTTCGAAAGCTCGTTTGTTGGGTTATGTGCACGCTCTCTCTCAATGCCTCGATGGGATGTTCCAACAATAAGTCTAAATACTTTCAAAATATGTTTTGAATGATATGCTTACTTGTCTGGTTGTATACTGCGAGTGGCCTTTGAGCCAACCTGTGCGAACCCTTGAGAGTATCGCTAGTAGCTTGTCCGATTTTCACTAACCCTAAGTTTGGTTGAACGCATCTATTCGAGGGATGCCTTGAACTAGTGCACCATCCAAGACTTAAGAAAAGGTAAAACTCGAGTGCTGAGACTTCGCTATCACTAAGCTGGTTGACGTGTTCACACTAGAAATGCATGTCGAAGGTGCGCACGATCCAGTCTAAGCGGTATACTGATTTTGAAGCTTGTGCAAGTGAATATCCAAATGAAACAAGTACAAACGACTTGTCTAGGATTGCCTCAACCCTAGATTACTGCTTGTCCTTAGTAAGTCTCGAGGACGAGACTTTTTCTAAGTTGGGTAAGATGTAACACCCTGTTCCGCTCAAGCGGACTGCCGTCTCAATCGACAATCGTGCAGCTGTCCCGACCCGCTTTGCCTCGATCAAGAAGCAAAGAATATCCAGACTTGTCCCTACAGGAATCCGGCTTGGACTTTCAGAGGCTCGCTCAGACGTATCGCTCTATCGAAGCGAATCATCGCTAAGGTGGATGGCTACGGTGAACTTGTCTTTGCTTAGCCAGCACACATAAAATCTGGAATATTCATGCTAGTCGCTAGGTGAATCACCCCCTGCATGCTAATAAATCTAACGCACCTAGCTAAGAGAATAATCCCAACTTGTATTGCTTGCTAGAACATGGAAAAGGAAATACTGCTTATATTCAGAACCTCGCATGCTAAGTCCCTTAACGGTTTCATCTCTCGGACTACCTTCGGGCCCGAGCAACGTGCCTGCTTATGTTCCTAGAAACGCATGCTTGTCTGCTTGATAGTTACCGTGTTTTCATCCAAACCCCGGAAGACTACTACGTAGTCGTTCCGTGCCTGAATGAACCTGCAAGTATCCGGGACCGTTAGGTCACCAAGGCAGCCCCGAACCAGGGGAATGCATCAAGACAAGTTATTGTACAGAACCAAGATTCAAGTATCCCGTATACTCGTGTACTCGTGTTCCCGTGCACTCGTGTTCTCGTGTTCTCGTATTCTAGTGCACGCGTGTTCTCGTGTATCTCGTGTAATCGTGTTGCCTGAGATTGGTTAAATCGTGTTGCCTGAGATTGGTTAACCCTGACTTGCATGTCGCGGACTAGTTTCACGGACGGTCACCGGGGCACTGGGGCCGATCCGGTCCGAATGGAGCTCGTGTGTAGTCTCGTGTGCAGGGAGGATAGCTTGCAACGCATCGTGTTCATATTCCTCGTGTACACGCGTAGCATGCTATCCTTGTCCTCGACTACGTCCATAATGGCTTTGCCAGCGACCGTGTTCATATAGATAAGTCATCCTCGCTTAGCGGCTATCCGCGTGCGAGTCACTGCATCGTATCAAGAACAACTAAACACCTGAACGATCCTGTTAAAACGACCCTCGTGTTTGCATATGTTATGCCTCCTGAATGTTATACTTGCCCGTGCGTGAATTAACGTGTTTGCCTTAGACAGGGAAGGAGATGGTAAGTTGGTAAGTCTCGTCGTGTTTCCTCTAACATCGCACGGCGCACTGCCGACACGTTAGGCTATTCAATATCTGCATGAAACTGATCCTAAGGCAACTAGAAAGATAACTGAATAGTTGTGCACGGAACCTGTATTACGTGTTTGGATTTGTCGAGCGGGCGAGTAGCTTCCCCACCAGTGCATTCAATGTACTGATAATCCACCAGTTTGATATGCAGGGTGCGGGAGAACCTCGTTCGGTGCGGACGCCTCCTTCGTGCGTGCTAAGGCCAGGAGTTCCCTCTGAAGCCTTGCAATGGTGCATCCGGGACTGAAGCACATATACAAGACATAAGTTGTGAACATCGCCTGACCATCGCCTGTACAATCATTCCACAGTTGTAGCCACTTGGCACGCTTTTACTGTTTCAGAGAGAGAGGCTTGAGCGACTTGTAATCTCGGCTATACGCCGCCTGTAATACATGTTTCATATCAATAAAGAGATTACTTTACTTGTTTCGATGCTTTCGCTATATTGTCGACTCTGTGAACCTGTTACCGATCGCTATGCGTTCCTAAACTCCGCTGCACTCGGACAATCTGTGTGACTCTGTGGCTTAGAACTCTTGCCGCCAGCCAACGAACCATGGCCTTGCACGGGCGTGGATCACGCTCGTGCGGCATCACGCCCGGATGGGTTAAGCGATCGTTCCGCGGGAGCGCTGGCGAGGGTGATTCCCGCCTAGCGGGAACGGCCGATTGCCTGCGGGAGATCGGAGCGTGACACTGGTTGTCCTCCCCTCCCAATGTAGATACATAAATCGAATACTCGATGTGCATACCACGTATCTATATGCCAGGTCTCTATAAAAAAATAATCCTGAGTTACGTACTAACCGTGATGCATGTCACACGTACCGATAGCTAGTCGAGTACGCGAACCCGCATCCCAATATAAAATTGTTACTGTGAACCGTATAGTAGTGTCAGGTCTCAAAAGATATCAGAGTATCCTCCCAATTGGGGTGAGTCTGCTAGAGACTAAGTCAAGTACACTAAATCATCGACGCATCCGTCGACTGCACCCGAGTCAATCTCGGATGCGCACAGTTGTATAAAAGAGAGCAACAAGATAACAATACAACATGTGCATAATTTAAATTAAACAGTAAATATGGTAAGGTATTTTGCCTGGGTCCTCAAGCTGTGAATGCCAATAGCCTGCTCCTGCAGTGTCTCCTGTCTGGTCCAATGACCCTAAACATACAATATAATATAGCAATCTAGCATCAGACACTAAAGCAATATATACACTAAACTATGACGCTGCTCTTAGGTATTGATGCAAGTTCACGACTGATCGACTACATAGTCGCGTGTGCACGTAGCTAAGATATATGCGTGCCCTGTCCTCAGTCACCGTGTACCTCACGGCAATAAATTACTATGTTATGGTTTTACGAAACTATATTACGTCTTGTTAAATTACACGTCATTGTTACCCATGTTAAATGTACTAGGTCTATGTCTATGCTTTTAGGTGAAATACAAGTTCCTTATACAGGTCATATGTTTGGGATATTTATTAACTATTAATTTCTATTCAATCTAATTAAGCATACATACCTATATACATATGGTTTAATGTGATTTAGTTTGTGTCAACACCCGACACGACGACACGATGATACGACTATTCAACTATACAACGAAGAAAGGGGGTGTTTACCAAATTTTGGCCGAGAGGGGGTGTTGTCTCGTCGACGTCAGTCCTCCTGCGCGGCGGGGCTCCGGTGTCGTGCGGCAACTACGGCAGCAGCGGCAGTAACTACAGCAGTTACAGCAGCGGCTTGGCGGCATAGGGACGGTGGTCAGGGTCGTGGGGAAGGCGGTGCTGGTCATGAGGAAGGCGGTGGTCAGGATGGCACAGGGTGGTTGGCGGTGGTCAGGCGATTGGGGGCCGTCGGGGTTGGGTTAGATGGAGTTGATGCGGGTGATGGGGATAGTGATGACGGGATGGTGGCTAGGTGGAGGTGCAAGCAGCCTGGCAGGGTGGTCCGGCGATGGTGCAGGCGGTAGGGGTCTACGGTGGTGGCCTGAGGGGGGTGGCGGTGTTGGATAGTCGGGGAAGGGGTCGTCGATTTGACGGAGGATGGGTTGATGTGAAGAGGATGGTGACGAGTGGTGGATGGAAGTCGGTTCTGGCGGCCTGGCGGGTGGTCCAACATCAAGGGAAGGTGCAGGTAGAAGAGGGCTGGTGGTAGCGGCTTGTGATGGTGGTGGTTCTGTCCGGTGGGGAGGGAGTAGGGTGCTCGGGCAAAGGGGGAAGTTTGGCTAGGGTTTTTAGGTTTTAGGGTTTTAATAGGGAAGATGATATGTGTTTATATAGGAGATGGAATTTATGGGTTGACCTCGAGTCTTGGGCGTGCCAGGGCTCTTTGGGGTGAGGGTTTGTCTTCATGAAAGGGTGTATGGGGTTTATTGGCTTGGTTGGGTCCAGTTTAGGGTGAAATTGGCCTCTAATTTAATTAAATTAAAACAAGTGCACTCGACGTTCAATTGTCAATTGAGAACACATGGAGTTAAATTCGAGTGGAACACAAGAGTCATAGGCGTAGCAGGCTCAGAATAGGTTTATACCCTAATTTGGGTTATAGGGAATTGGGTTGCGGTTGTACTTTAAAATTCAGTTAGGAATGGGCAATTAAGAGAAATGGGGTTTATTCGAATAATACATGAACGTTTGTGATGCATATTGCGCAGCTAAAATAAAGCGCAATATTGGGTATCTATAAGTTACACAAGGGTCAGGTGGGTAGTCTGGCATGTCTAGAAAATGTGTATGAACTTTGTTTGAAGGCAACTACTAGGGTAGTGCTCCAAACATCGAAGCAACGGTGAGGTGTAATAAGTCACATAATTGTTGTACATTAATAATAATTGCATCCAAATTAATCCTAGTCTCTTAATTGAATTAAATTAATCCTAACTTGGTCGAGGGGGTTTACAGATGTAATATGGGTGTGATAATCGATAGCCAAACTCGGGAGGTTTGCTTAAAGGTAATATGGACATGGCAAACTCGGCCGAAAAAAATGTTAGGCCAGTAGTTCAGAGGTAATATGGACATGAACCAATGTCCGAGAAACTCACCGAGGAGTGGTTTGCTGAGTGTGGTCTATCCGGGAATGTAGATATTCCTGAGGGATACTCCGCAGGGGAGATCCTTAGGACGATAGCTCAGAGGTAATATGGACGTGAACTAGCATCTAATGAGACTGGATTTTTAAGTGGTCCCTGTTGGAGTGTGCAAATAGACCTGGGGACTGCTCCGCTTGGAAGATTTTAAGGTTCTATTATCCGTTGCATATCTAGGACACCTGAATACTGATAATGTCTATTTGAGAAAGGGTAATATTATACATAATCACTCGCTGGTGATAAACAACAAAAAGTGGGAACCCTGTACTTTTTATTGTCCTGCTGGGGATAGAGAGAAGTACAAGCCTAGCCTTAGACATAGTACTTTTTTAGGAACTTATCGTTGATGGGCACCATGAGAAAGTGCCAGTAGGTTTTGCCAGTCAGTAGTCACCGTTGGAGAATACAGATTCTACGACGAATGGGCCTTTCCATTTAGGTTGGAACTTGCCAGCCGTCTTGTGAGTCATAACCATCGGCTGTCTTACTGTCAAGACGAGTTTACCCACTTGGTATGTCCTCTTCTTGAACCTTTTTTTGAAGGCTCCTGAGAGGCATGCTTGGTACAACTCAATGCGTTGTTGAGCTAAGAGACATTTCTCGTCAAGTGCTTCTAACTCTTGTAGCCATCGGTGGTGATTATCGTGAACGGTTAGCCGGTTGGAGAGAACCACTCGAAGCGAGGGAATTTGGACAGCGAGGAAGAGGACCGCTTCGCTCCCGAAGACCATGAAGAATGGCGTGCTACCAGTCGACGTTCGTACCATTATTCGATAAGCCCAGAGATATTCACCCAGCTTCTCATTCCAGTCGCGCTTATTGGATGACACAAACTTCTTAAGTAGCTTTATAATTATCTTGTTGAATCCTTCTGTCAGACCATTTGCTGCTGGGTTGTAAGCAATTGAGACTATATTCTGAATTTGGTTTTTGTCTTATAATCGGTAGAAATTGTGACTTGCAAATTGTTGACCATTATCATGGATGATCCTTCGTGGCAAGCCAAAGCGGTATATGACATAATGCTTGACGAAGCTGATCACATTTGATATTTTGACTTTAGCGAGTGGTATGGCTTTCGCTACTTGGAGAAGTAGTTGGTAATAGTGAGGATAAACCGATGTCCCTTAGACGAAGGTGGACTAATTGGCCCTATAATTTTTATTCTCCAAGATTCAAACTGCCAAGATGCTACCATTGGGTGTAGAAATTCTGAAGGCTGGTGGATAAAGTCTACGTGGATTTGCACGCTTGGCACTTTTTGGTATAGTTAACGGCCTTCGCTACCATTATCGGTCAATAGTAACCCATTCTCCGGAGATGGTCATGTAGCTTAGGTCTGGACTGATTGACACCGCATACCCCATCGTTAGCCTTATAGAGAACCAGTTTCACTTACGCATTCGATAGACATTGTAGAAGAAGATCATCGTAGGAATGACAATACAGAATTTTGGTAGTCGTATCGTATTAGAATCGGAGGGAACGTCTTCGGATGGAAGTGGCTTCCTTTGGTTCTCGGGGATAATTTCATAGACTGTGTAGTCGATGAATTAGAGTCTCCAATATTGGGAGTCGGTGCTTGTCTCCACTGAGTAGCTCAGGCACACACAGAGGTTGTTCTTCGGGCAGACCAGCTCTTGACCGACCACGGTGATCAGTTTATTAGTATTGACTGGAATAACTAAAGAGGTTATAAGGCCGACAAGGACGTCAACCTTGATATTTTGCACTTGAGAGACGTGTTCTATGAAGAACCCCTCAAATATGGAGATAATATCGAGCGTGGCTTGGTGATAAGGAATCAAGTCTTCATTCTGGACTTCGTACTCGTCTCGGACTTGATTGACTATCAATTTGGAGTCATCGTAAGCCTCTAAGTAGTCAACTCCTACTTATTTAGAGATTTGGAGCCCAATGATGAGAGCGTTGTACTCTGCCACATTGTTGGAGCATGGCTCTGTGAGGAAGTAAGTGTGATTGATGAGCAGATCATGTGGGGAATCAGTATTATCCCGACGCCAACGATAATATTATATTTAGGCCCTGTTATTGAAGCATCGTCGAAGAACATTCGCCAAATAGCTCTTGCGCTTGTGGTCATGTTTGAGTCCGTAACTTTGTCTCGGATCTCCTCATAGGGCTTCGAGGTTTCCAGTACAGGGTGGGTTGTTAGAAAATTTGCCAATGCTTGGTCTTTGACCGCCTTTTGTGGGACAAATACCATGTCATATGGTGATAACAGTATTGCCCATGTGGCTAGGCGAGAGATGAGCGCTCCGGGTTTAGTCATAAGGATCTTGAGAGGATTAACTTGTGAGATCACATTGATAGTTTATCCTGCCACATAATATTGGGTCTTCTGAATGGCGAAGTATAGAGAGAGGAACTCCTTCTCTATGGGGTTGTAAATGTGCTCTACGTCGGCCATCATTTTACTGAGATAGTAGATGCCATGTTCATGACCTGCATCGCTTGTCTGGGCTAGAAGAACCCCGAGGGAGTGATCTATTTCCCGCAAATATAGAAAGAAGGGTATTCCCACAATGGGGGCCACCAACACTGGTGGTTCATGAGATACTGCTTGATGTCATCGAAGATACGTTGGCATTCTTTGTTCCAGAAAAAGGAGACTCCCTTCTTCATGAGCTGAGTGAATGGTTGACAACGTCCATAGAGGTTTGATATAAACTTCTTGATCTATGCCAGTCTTCCTTGAAATCTACGAAGTTCTCTGAGGTTCTTCGATGGGCGCATTTCAAGGATTTCTTTAGTATTGTCGTGGTCTACATGGAAGCCCTTCGAAGTTATGAAAAAACCTAAAAATTTGCAGCTGGAGACTCCAAGAAGGTCTTGGTAAGATTCATCTTAAGCTAGTGCGTACACATGAGGTTGAACACAGTCTTCAATTCTCAGAGGTGATCATCTTTGGAGCGACTCTTGACGGCGATGTCATCAACGTAATACTCCACCGTCTTGCTTAGATTGTTTGCGAGGACAAGTTTATACGAAACTTTTGTGTTACAAACTGTTAAAAAGTACAAAAAAGATCCTAAATAGAAATCTAAGTACAATTGATTCTGGAAAAGTATAGCTGTTGAGATCTGATCTGCGGACGGTCACTTTACCCCTTGGATCACTCGACAATGAAGAAATGCATACGACGACGAAAAAATATAGAGAATGCTACGAACAACTTGGAGAGTTAAGCAATGGCACAATGACACAAGAAGCTTCTATTACTCTCACTCTACACTTGAATTTCAAAGACTTGAAGATTGTTGCGAACAAATTGGAGAGTTGAACAATAAGAAAGCTCTGGCACAATGGCATGAGAAGCTTCTATTTCTCTCACTCTACTCTTGAATTTTAATGACTTAAGAATTCTAGCCCCTTTCTCTTTATTTTTCTCTATGTGTGTACCTGTGTAGCTGATGCCTGTATTTATAGAGTTTATGAACGATTACGAGAGTGTACTTACACTGTGGACAGTCAACACTGTTTTACCATTATGCGGGTACTTTTGGTGGATTAACACCCTGCGTTCGGCATAAGTGGGTGCCCAACTTGCTGTCTGCTTGACACGTAGCTTCCTATAAGAGAAAAACATAGGTCGTGGTGGACAGTTATTTGTACACCTTTCACGAGAAGTAGGGCATGTAAGACACGCATTCGTAACTTCTTACTGTCGGTTAGGATAGTATGCATACTTTTGAAGTCTTCTGGAGACTAGCACATTTTTAGTAAGATTGGAACTACGGTGCACTTCTGAGAAAAATGGCACTGTGACGCACTTTTGAGGAGAATTGGCACTGCGGCGCACTTTTGAAGAAAATGGCACTGCGGCACACTTTTGAAGGAAATGACACCGTGGCACACTTTTGAGGAAAATGGTACTATGACGCACTTTTGAAGAGAATAGCACTGCGACGCACTTTTGACGAAAATGGCACTATGATGCACTTTTGAAGAGAATGGCACTATGACGCACTTTTTAGGGAAATGGCACTATTGTGCACTTTTGAAGAGAATGGCACTGAGGCGCACTTTTGTAGAAAATGGCACTACGGCGCACTTTTGAAAAAATGACACTATGGCGCACTTCTGAAGGAAATTGTACTACGGTGCACTTCTGAGAAAATTGCACTATGGTTGGGTCGCTAAACGACAACCTAGGTCTGCTTACCGTAGCTCCGCTATAATGATGACCTCTGACTCTTCGATTTCTACCTCTGTCAGCTGTCAGTCTTCTGCATTAAATGTTAAGAGAGAGAAGATCGTTTTGTGCCATCTTTTGCAACCTTAAGAAAGTGTGCCACTTTTTTACTCTCTGAATAGTGCGCCATCCTCTGAAATTAATGGAAAGTGCGCCAAAGTAAAAAAATACGCGTCTTTCTTCTGGAACAAGTAGAAAGTGCGTCATTCTTCTACTTTTGGGTTTATTGGTAAAAATTTGTGCCATCTATCTGAGGCACACTTTTTATGCTTCTACAAGACCCCCTTTAAAGTTTTTTAGTTTGTTCAGATAAATTCAAAATTACTTTGAATTAGAAGTATAAAAGTTGTTGATTTATTTTGTGTGCGCACTCTGAAAAAAATTCTAATAAAATTCTGATTTAGCTGACATGCACATATCTTTGGTTGTTTTTTTTGTTTTGACGTAGTCTTTGAGGAGACGCAGAAGACTTTTCCGGGGATGCGGGCAGCTTTTTAGGAACAGTTTTTGAGAGCTATGCCATACTTTGCATGTCTTCTTTTATAAATGAGCAGAACTTTGTCAAGCATTCCCAGAATTATCTCTTTTTTGCTGTGAGACTTGAGCATAACCATTGTTAAGTGCGAGTCTACGAAGATGATCATACAGTATGGTTCCATCAGCTTTTTCGTCCGTCGAGAAGATGCAAGAGGAAACGCTTCTAAACGATGGGTGGGAGGCTCCTCTGGAGATCGTTGCCACTGAGCTTTTTGTGTGATGGAGCATAGAAGGATATCATAGGCTTTGTTATTCGTGTTGAACAAACGAATTACCTAGAAGACTGTTTGTTGTCTTCAAACCCAGCTCGCTGGAATCACTCTCTTAATATGGCCCCTGTGCTGATTACTGGGTTGGGATTAAAATCTGAACCGGGGTATCTAGCGGTGGCGCTGGATGGCGATAGCGAAACAGCTTCTATTTGACTCGCTATATCCTCCATCGAGTCCGACAGAAATAGGGTAGTGCTAATTTAAATAGGCCCAGTCCTGTATATCATCATTGCCCACAACATGGATTTATTTTTCATGTACTGTGGTTTGAACTTAGGAGCCTATTTCTTCTGCGCCTCAGTTCATCTGCATCGGGAGCAGATGGCACGCAAATATGTGGATAGCTCTATGATAAATTCCCATCATATAAAAATCTAGATGTAACAGATTTCCATATGTATAATCATGATTTTTTTTTGGATAAAAATCTAGATGTGATAGATCTCTATCATATGTAATCATGATTAAGCATCAATAAAATTTTACTTTTGACTTCATTATGTTGTATGCGTATTTCTGACTGAAGGCTTTGGTCGAAGTGCGCCACAAAAGACTTAATATGTTGACTTTCTCTTGCCATCCCACTGATATGCGCATAAATGCACTTTGTAGTTTGTTGCGCACATTGTTACAACTTGTCTGGTCATGCACATTATACAATATTTTCTGTCAATCAGACAAATGTGCGTACATGGGAATTCTCAGACCAACATCGTTCTTTTCTTATTTTTTTATACATAAAGAAATTTTGTTTCACCTTAGTGATACTTTCAAATCAAGATCCATTGAATATATATTTGCTCAGAGGTATTATGGACATGGCAGGATAATTCTGTGGGATTATTTGATAGATGTATCACTTGAGGCATACTCGTGTTGAGTACAAATGATAAATTTTATAGGATACAATACTATCAGAGGTGATGTGGATGTGATAGTTCACTAGTTTACTCCACTGGAGAATAAAAGAAAGAGTAGTTCAAGGGCGAACTATTATCTTCTCTTTAGGGGGATGTTAAATGGAATATAATTCAGAGGTAATATGGACGTGAATCACATTACGCTTATTAACTGGTGAATAAACATATGGGATTATTTTTAACCCAACTAGGGATCAGGAATAGGATATCCTTAAAATAACTGGCTCTAAGAATGGAAAATTTTGGTTGGAGAAATTTATGTAGGTGATCTCAACGAGAGTGTTCCGTCTAAGTTATCCCGCTGGGGAACTTTGAGGACCTATTACCCATGTCTTATTCAAAAATAAATGTAGATAATAGTTCGAGACATCGTGTAGGTTATGAGTTGCTAAGGATTAAACAAAATGTATCTGTTGTATATTTTATTTTAATCTGTTAGAGATGGAGAAGAATATGGCGTGGCTAGACATAATACTTATTGAGGAATTTGTCGTTGATAGGCATCATTATCAAATCTCCATTAGGCTTAGCAAGCCTGTAGTCTTCGTTGGAGAATACTGTCTCCACCACATAAGGACCTTACCATTTAGCTTGGAATTTGCCTTTGCTCTTATGGGTTGTGATTATAGGTCTCCTGACTGAAAGGACCAATTCACCAACCTGGAATATTCTTTCTTGGATCTTTCGTTTAAAATATTTTAAAATGCGTGCTTGATATAGTTTAATGTGTTGTTGAACGTGCAGGTACTTTTCATTCAATGCTTCTAATTCTTGTAGGCGTAATTGATCATTATTCTCTATTGTTAGCACATTAGAAATAGCTATTCTGAGAGAAGGTATCTAGATTTCAAGTGGAAGGATCACTTCACATCCATAGACCAGAGAGAATGGTGTACAACATGTTGGAGTTTGAACTGTCGTACGATAAGCCCATAAACACTCCCTGAGTTTCTCATTCCAAACGCGTTTGTTGGATGAGAAAAAAAAATTTAGGAGTTTGATTATGGTGTTATTGAAGGCTTCTGCTAAGCCGTTGGCTGCTGGAGTATAGGTTGTAGATGCTATATTCTGGATCTGATTCTTGTCACAGAACCGATAGAATGCTTGATTGACAAATTGTGGCCCGTTGTCATGTATTATCTTCCGGGGAACACTGAAATAACATATAATATGGTGTTTAACAAAGTTAATTATGTTGGATAATTTAACTTCAATAAGCAGGACTGCTTCTGCCAATTTGGAGAAGTAATCGGTTATTGCAAATATAAGCTGATGCCTCTAGAAGAAGAAGGGCTGATTGGACCAATAATATCCATTCTTCAAGCTTCAAAAGGCCAGGAGGCAGATGTAGGATATAAGAACTCTTTTGGTTGATGGATAAAATTAGCATAAATTTGACATGATCTGTATTTATGGGCGTAGTCTACTGCATCTGCCACCATGGTGGGCCAATAATAACCCATTCTCCTGAGGCGATCTTGTAATTTAGGACCTGACTTATGTGATCTAAAGATGCCATCATGAGCCTCACGGAGTGATTTCCTCACTTCAAGGTTAGAAAGACAACATAGCAGCATTCCATCATAAGAACGACAATATAATATCTTAGACGAGGCATCATAGTAGAATCAGAGTGAGCATCTTTTGCTGGAAGTTGTTTCTTTTGGAAGAATCCCATAAGCAGCATCGTCTATAAAAGAGTTTCTCTAATCTTTATATATGGAAGTTAAAGTTATGACGTAACTCTGTTCAACGTGCAAGTTGTTTTTTTTGTACAGAACAACTCTCGTCCTGTTATCATAATTGAGTGTCATCTCTTTAGGGAGCAACCAATAATGCTTTAAGGCCGGCCAAAGGGCGGCCAAAGCGTCAGATTCCATATTCTGTAAATGAGGCACATGCTCGATGAAGAATCCTTTGAAAGTAAAATCTAGTTCGATTGCCGCTTGAAGATAAGGGATGAGGTCTTCATATCGAACCTCGTACTCTTGCCTGATTTAATTGACTATCAGTTTAGAAACTCCATAGGCTTCAAGATATTCTATGTCCAATTCTTTAGCTAATTGGAGATTGATAAGTAGAGCATTGTAATCTGCCACGTTATTGGAATAGGGTTCACTGAGAGAATATGCTCGATGAATGAGTAGTTTGTCATAAGATACTTGGACTATGCCAACTCCAGCTACTATGTTGCCTTTGGGTCCTATTCTTGATGCACCGCCAAAGAATAATTGTCAGGTGTCATCTCTCATTGCCATTTTAGATTCTAAGACTTCATCTGGGATGTCATCGTATAGTTTGGAAGTTTTCTGTACATGATGAGCTACGAAGAAATCAACTAGTGCTTGACCCTTTAGTGCTTTTTACGGGACATATACCATGTCATAAGGTGATAGCATCATTGCCCTTGTAGCCAACCGAGAATTGAGTGTGCTCGTCTTGGTCATCAATACCCGGAGGGGATTTACCCTGGATATGACATGAATGGTTTGACCTGACACGTAATGTCGTATCTTCTGAATAGCAAACATCAAAGTGAGCATTTTTTTTTACCGGATTGTATCGATGTTCAATGCTGACCATTATGCGACTAAGATAATAGATCACATGTTCATAACCTTTATTACTCTTCTGTGTAAGAAGATCTCCTAGGGAGTGATTCATTGCTCAAACATACAACAAAAAGCATTTTTTTATGATCGGAGTTACTAGAACTGGTAGATTTGGTAAATATTGTTTAATTTTGTCGAATGCTTGTTGACATACTTTATTTCAGACAAAGGATACACCTTTCTTCATTAATTGAGTGAAGGGTCTACATCATCCTGAGAGATTGGAGATGAACCTCCTAATGTATGCTAGACGGCCTTGGAGACTACGAAGTTCTTTGAGATTACGTGGAGGCTGCATTTCGAGGATTGCTTTGATTTTATTGGGGTCAATATGAATAACTTTGGAAATTATAACAAATCCACGAAACTTGCCACTGGAGACTCCCAGAAAGGATTTAGTTGGATTCATCTTCAACTGGTAGTGGCGCATTAGTTTGAACACAGTCTTCAAATCTTGAAGGTTATCATCTTTGTAGCGACTCTTGACAGCGATGTCATCCACATAGCATTCTACTATTTTTTAAATGCTTTTAGAAAATTGTACTCATGGCTCGTTGATACATTGCACCCATATTTTTCAAGCCGAAGGACATGACCGTATAATAGTAAACTCCCAATGGTGTACGAAAAGAGGTATTTTCGTCATCAGGCGACATCTTGATCTGATTGTATCCTGAGAATCCATCCATGAAGAACATACTTTCAAAGCCACATGTATTGTTGATCATTACATATATGATAGGAAGAGAAAATTTATCTTTTGGACAGGCCGAGTTCATATCTCGATAATCTACGCAGACCTAGACTTTTCCATTTTTTTATGACTGAAACGACATTGGCTAACCAGTCTGGATGTTGCTATTCTCGAACGAAGCCACATGTTATAGTTTCTTGACTTCTAATTCAATTGCATCCATCATATCTGGACGGAACCGCCGTTGTTGTTGTTTCACCAGTTTAACATTCGAAAGAATATTGAGCATGTGTGTGGCTATTTGAGGATCCAGGCCAAGCATATCCTCATAACTCCAGGCAAAGACATCGATATACTCCTTTATTAGCCAAAGTAAAGCGTGTTGATCTTCTTCTAAAAGACTCTTTTTAATAAAGATTGGTCTTGGGGAAGATTTTTCTTCTACATCAATTTGGACTATTTTATCCTCTGTAGGTGGTTCCGGTTGCTCAAAACGAAGCTCCCATTGAGTATCTATTTTTTTTGCCCATAGATCATTTTTGAATGGTTCGAATAGTTCAGCGACTTACTAATTTGGGGCAGTTGCAACCATATTTATAGAGAAAATTTGTTTGAATATATCACTCATGCTTTTGACAGAATTCTACAATGATGAGTCAGAGGAATGATAATGCGTCTCTTCTTCTGATTCTAAACTTTCAGGACTTGTTGGTGGTGTAACATATCCCAAACCATGACCAATCCATTGATAGTATATTTTCAGCTTTCGTTTAGGAGAGAGGTGACGTATAGGAGTCTGTCTGCCATTTTCATAATTTTAGTCCCAAGCCAGAGTTCAAGTTGTAGTCCATCCTTTGTATGATATTTTTGGCTGGTTGGCTATAACAATATGGTTGTATCTTTTTCATATTCTCGTAAGAACCATTAGTCTACGCGACTCTTTTATTTCTTGCTTTGCCAAAAATTATATGATGTTGCTTGTCCTGTCTCGCTGGGACTATGATGTATGCCTTCTCATATTGTTCATATGACAAACCATATTCGAATGGAGATGCCACGTGTAGGGACAGAGGTTCATAGAGGTAAAGAGTCTCTAAGAATTTTTCAGCAAAGGGTTCAACATCAATATAGTACGAAATAGAGTCTTTTTTATTCATAAAGTATAAAATTTATTCATCTTCCACATAGTCGGCAGAATCTTCAGCCTTGACAGAAGGCTTGGGAAGATTGATGACTAGGGGTTGATTCACTTATATTGATGACTTGTTACGATGAAGGTCGATAACAAGTGGCGCATTCTCCAGTGTTGGTTGTTCATTTTATCGAAGGTTCATGACTAATGGAGATGACTTGTGCAGGTCGGATGTTGAGAGGCTTCGAAGGAGTTGGACGAGTAGTACATCTATTGAATCTGATTATCATATGCTCTTCTTTTGGAGTATTTTTAGCTTCATCACTAGCTTGATTAGCTTCATCTTTCATATACTCCGGTGTATAGAGTATAGAGTCAGCGAAATAGGCTTGACACTTTTGAAAGGGTTGAGGCCAGTTACCTCTGTTTTGACCTCTCCTCTACTGTTCACATACTTAAAGCATTGATGTAGGGTGGAGGGTATAATTTTATGCTGGTGTTTCCATTATCGTTCCAGAAAAATATTGTAGGATACGTCAGAGTCAATCACATAGCATGTGACATCAGTACGTAAATCGCCCATATCAATTTTTTGGCGTATCTTTTCTAGTAGTTTACTTCTTCCAACATTGAAGCCTAGAATGGTAGTACTGGTAGCAAACAGGTTGTGCATCGGTATCTTTAATCCTCTCAGTAGACTTTTAGGAATGATGCTAAGTGAAGAACCAGGGTCAATGTTAATCCGGTTCACCTTAATAGATTCGACGTAACAGGTATAATACAGAGGCCTATCATGCTGATTATCTTTGAGTAGCATGTCATCTTGCATGAAGGTGATGTTAGAAATCTTTTCGATCATGCTATGGAATTGAGGACACGCTAATCTCTCTTAATCACGAGTCTTGAGTTATGGTAAGCATGAGTTTGCATGTATCAGAGCTTCGTTCAAAGCTTCACGAGTCTCCTTCGACAAATAAAGCAACTCAAAAATGGAGATTCGGGCTGGGGTATTGGCCAGTTGTGCCAATATGTCAAAATTGTAGGGCTTTTCAAGTCCTTGGGATACATTCTTCTTTAGATATTTGTCGAAGCGTACTTCCTTTTGCTTTCTTTTTTCTGTCGTAGTAGGCTTCGAAGGACCAGGTTTGGTTGTGATCGGAGCATCAGGAGTTGGAGAAGTAGGAAGAGTGTCAGAAATATTTTTTGGGACAGATTCATAAATTTTATGATAATCTTTGTCGAACCTGATACCAGTCATGGCTTCTTCTTTGGGCATCAGAGAAAGAAGTACCATATTACAAGACTTGAGTTTCTTTTTATTATTTCCCTTCTTGGACCGAGTCTGTGGGCTGGTCATGTCATAGCCTAATCCACTATAAGATTTATTGGACTATCCTCGGAGTTGTAGAGGAATACGTTATCCCTTGCCAAAGTTTAAACCTTCAGCTTTCTGGAAATTATATTCCATATTTTACATCAAGCGTACCGATTATTGGTTGTATCGATAAAATTAGGGGCGATCCTCCTCAAGAACCTGAGTCGAGGTCGATGCTCTAATAGTTGCAGATGAAGGAGGAGAAATTTGAGTAGGAACACCTTCATAAGCACTGAAAATTTGTTGCACCCTATATAGCGGAACACTGCCAATCATGGACCATTATCGGTACCGCAAGCGAAGCATGCGAGTAGAGCTTGGTGGGGCAATGTTCAGATTTTGAAATCTGAAATCGAGAGATACATCTCCCTGATGTTGGTCCTGATCTCCGTATGAATAAGGATCCAAAGAAATCATATTAATTGATTTATACTTCTTACCCTTCTTAGATTTTTGAATTGGAAGATGCCGCTGCCTGGTCCCAATCTGATAGCAGATCGGGATAAATTAACATAATCTTGCCATGATCTGTGGTAAGAGGCACCAATTCTTGATCTCTGTTTGACTTCTAGCCATTGGAAGATTTACCACTTTTATCGTAGCTCGAGGTATTAGGACGACACCATTCAGGACTTCTTGTGCTGGAAAGTCGTCGAATTTAAGAGACACCATATTGGCCGTGATTGTCTTTTCTTTATTGTGAAGGATGATAGATTTAGCATCTATCAACTGATGTATCTTCCTTTTCAAGACATAACAAGCGTTGGTAGGATAATTTATGTATCGGTGGTACAAGCAGTACTTCGGTTCGTCTATATTTTTAGCCTCATTGGGTCGCCTGACTTCAGGCAACTGTAGCTTGTTGCTTTTTATCAAGCATTCGAAAATGATGGGGATATCACTCTCGTTAAAGAAATATTTTTCCTTAGGCCTGGAGGACTCTGTAGGATTTTGTGTTGGAGGAGAGGTGGGTCACTTTAGCAGATTTATCGCCAAGATCTTATTTTCTTTGCTGATGCGATTGTTCGAACTATTGAAGGGACACTACCCTTCTGTATTGGTCATTTATAACCCCAAATTGGGTGCCATTTTTGCATTTCCTTCAGCAGCTTTTGTCCTGATGATGAACGTCGTCCAGTCTTAAAATTGAGTTGGACCTGGCCAGAGCCCTACTATAGGAAGTAGGTTCTTTTTGTAGGTATCAATGAATACGGAGTCTGGAATACCGTAGGGTAACTTCAGAGTTGCCTACCTGAAATGCTCAACGAATTCACGAGCGAATTTATTCTCCTTTTTTTTTATATTGATTAGTTATGACATCGTCATATCCATGCCTTCCTCGTAGAATCATGAAAGGAAAAGATACTTCATGTCATCAAACGAGATTATGCAGTTATCAGGTAAATTGCGATACCAATCGTAGGCTATGCTGGCCAAGCATCCCACGAATAATCTGGTAAGAAGAGCATCATCTTTCTGCAGATGAGCCATCATCATATTGAATTAATTAATATATTAGCTCGGTGATATCCTACCTTCAAACAAGACAATCGATTGGGGTTTGTATTTAGAAGAGAACGGAACATTATCCCAATATAGAGGATAAGGTTGTTTCACCCCCAACTTGTGGAGTTAGTCTTTGTTCTTTAAAACATTGACCTTTGCACACAACTTTTGGATAGCTTCGAGAGGATCTTCTGGTCGGAGTAGTGCGGCTGACTGATAGGATCTTAGTTGAACGGGAATCATCACCGGCGGAGATCCACCCTCAATATTGAGAGAATTAAGAGCCGGTGCTACAAACTCTTGATTTATGACCGCTTCTGGACTTATGTTATCCTACAGAGGCGTTGTTCCAGGAGTAGGTTGCACAGATATGAATAAAGCCACTTAGATGGGTGCTTGTGTATCAGAATATTAGGATATCATCATTTAATACATACTTTGCATCATAGTGTGCATGTCCTTGAGAGAGGCCTCTAGTGAGTTGAGGCATTGTTCAGTGGCTTCTGATGGAGAATCGTCTTCTTCATCACCGACGGCGTAAATGCTAGCATCTTGTGTATAACAGAGGGATTGGTAGAAAGAACCGTGTAGTTGGAGTCTACACTGTCAGTTTCAGAATCGAGGGGATTGCTACCCCTAGCCTTGGATTCTGAGGAATGGGGATTCTCGTGACGAACGAGCTTCCGTCTTCGAGAATGATTATTTTGGTATAGTCCTTTAAATGAGTCGACAAGTTAGTCAAATCTCCTCTGGCTTGGTGTTCTTGAAGAACTTTGTCTTGATTGTCTCCTACCATAGGAAAGATATGAAGCCATATATGCTGAAGCAAAGAGCGGTTCATCATTTTGCTCCTGGTTGTCAGCTTGCTTTTTATTTTGAGGCTTAGGAGACACAATGTAAGTCAATCGGTCAAACACAGACTGTTTTGCTGATGCAGAGCAACATTCGATTACAACTATATGACAATTGCAATGATGTTCATTAGAAAACATCGTTGTAATGTCAGAGGGTCCCCTCTCTTTAATTTTTTATACTATAAGTTCACATAAATCAAAAGGGGGAAGAGAAGAGGAGGAAGATGGCAGACTATGCATCTTTACATGAGATATATTGAATCTTCTGTGCACATTTTTGTTCCCTTGTGTATAGAGTAATATGCTAGCTTAATTGGTAAGTGATTTGTCATATCTCGAGTTTTGCTCTTCGGGGAGGAGAGAAAGTTGTCTCTAACAATCCTTTTATACACACGTGTACAATCAACATATTGTGTAAAGATTGCTCCTGTTTGGCGCACAATTTATGGCACATACAAAGTTGGCACAGTTTTTCTACACGCATTTAATTTGGTACGGAGGTCTTGACCTGGAACACAAGTGGCGCATCATTTTCCCTCCATTGTGTGCGTAATTAAAATATTAGGAGAATGATTCTCCCTAACCAATACTTTATTTATACGCTGGTTGGTTTGGACAGTGGTGTCCATGCTTTGGTTGCTTCATATATTACGGCAAATATGCACGAGTTGAGGAGCTTGGGTGTCGATGACCCTTTGCTCAAAATTATGCAAGTTGCCTAAATTGTATCCCTTGTTTAATGCAAGGTATTAAAAAGATTGGGTATGGATCACCCTTTTCTTGAAATTATGCGAGTTGTGCGAATTGTATCCCCTATTTAACATAAGGGAATAGTCTACCAAGTCATTGATCTGAAAAAAATTGTTAGGGGAACTGTCGTCAATCAGAATGCTCATTCCCTTGTTGGCAGCAACTTCGGGATATGCATAATGAAGTTCGAGCACCCACACTTTGTGAGTTTTCCTCGACTTGAGTGCGGATGAGGGAAGAACACTACCCCCAGAATAAAGCATTTATTTATATGCCTGTTGGTCGAACTTCACGACCAAGGTCTAATATGTTAAGCCGACTGAAGCAGTGTCGAGTTGAGCTATCGCCTTCTCGTTAGAGGAGAAGGAAGTCCCCAGCAGAGTCACCATCTTTGTTTGCGAGGAAAGGTTTATACGAAACTTTTGTGTTACAAATTGTTAAAAAGTTCAAAAAAGATCCTAAACAAGAATCTAAGTACAATTGATTCTGAAAAAGTATAGCTGTAGAGATATGATATGCGGAAGATCACTTTACTCCTTGGACCACTCGACGATGAAGAAATGCACACGACGACAGAGAAATATAGGGAATGCTAAGAATAACTTGGAGAGTTGAACAATAAGAAAGCTCTGGAACAACGACACAAGAAGCTTCTATTTTTCCCACTCTGCATTTGGATTTCAAAGACTTGACAATTGCTGCGAACAACTTGAAAAGTTGAACAATAAGAAATCTCTGGCACAAAGGCACGAGAGGCTTATATTTCTCTCACTCTGCTCTTGAATTTCAAAGACTTTAGAATTCTAGCCACTTTATCTCTACCTGTCTCTGTGTGTGCTTGTATAGACACTGTCTGTATTTATAAAGTTTAGGAGCAGTTACGAGAGTATGCACGCACTATGGACAGTAAATGCTATTTTACCATTATGTGTGCACTTTTATTTGATTAATACTCCATGTTCTGCATGAGTATATGCACAACTTGCTGCCTGCTTGACACGTAGCTTCCTATACGAAAAAAATTTAGGTCGTAAGGGACAGTTATTTGTACATATTTCATGAGAAGTATGGCATGTAAGACACGCATTCGTAACTGCTCACTGTCAGTTAGGATAGTATGCGCATTTTTGAAATCGTCTGGAGATTGGCACATTTTTAGTAAGATTGGCACTACGACGCACTTCTGAGAAAAATGGCACTGTAGCGCACTTGTGAGAAGAATTGACACTGCGGCACCCTTTTGAAGGAAATGGCACTACAATGCACTTTTGAAGGAAATGGCACTATGGTACACTTTTGAGAGAAGTGGCTCTGTGGCGCACTGTTAAAGAGAATGGCACTACGGCACACTTTTGACGAAAATGGCACTGCGTCGCACGTTTGAAGAGAATGGCATTGCGGCGCACTTTTGAGGAAAATGGCACTATGGTGCACTTTTGAAGAGAATGGCATTGCGGTGCACTTTTGAGAAAAATAGCACTATGGTGCACTTTTGAAGAGAATGGCACCGAGGTGCACTTTTGAAGAGAATGGTACTACGACGCACTTTTGAAAAAAATTGCACTATGGCACACTTCGGAAGGAAATGGCACTGCGGAGCACTTCTTAAGAAAATGGCACTGCGGCTAGGTCGCTAAACAAAAACTTGGGTCTGCATGCCATAGCTTCGCTGTAATGATGACTTATGACTCTTTGGTTTATTCCTTTGTCATCTTCCAGTCTGCTTCATTAAATGTTGTGCGAGAAAAGATATTTTGTGCGCCATCTTTCGTAATATTAAGAAAGTGCGCTACTTTTTTACTCTCTGAATAGTGCTCCATCCTATAAAATTAATGGAAAGTGCGCCAAAGTAATAAAATACGCGTCTTTCTTCTAGAACAAGTAGAAAGTGTGTCATTCTTCTACTATTAGGTTTATTTATAAAAAAACTGTGCCATCTATCTGAGGCACACTTTTTATGCTTCTATATAGATATTCATGGAAGATGGTGCTCATAGCTCGTTGGTATGTGGCACCTGAGTTCTTCAGGCCGAAGGGCATGATTGTGTAGCAGTACACTCCTATCGTCGTTCAGAACAATATATGCTTCTCGTCATCTAGAAACATCTTGATTTGATTATAGCCTGAGAATCGGTCCATGAAGGACATGCGCTTGAAGCAACAAGTGTTGTTGATAATTATGTCTGTAATTGAAAAGAAAAACTTATCCTTAGGGCACGCCGCATTTAGATCATGAAATTTAATACAGATTCGGATCTTCCCGTTCTTTTTGATGATGGAAACATTGTTGGCTACCCAATCCAGATTTTTTTCCTCGCGGAGGGCACTAGCTATCAGTTTGTTGACTTCAGCTTTGATGGTGTTCATGATGTCCAGCCAAAACCATCATTGTTGTTGCTTGACCGACTTAGCTTTTCGTAAGATGTTGAGCTTGTGGACCATGATTTGGGAGTTCAGTCCCGGCATGTCTTCATAACTCCAGGTAAAGACATTGATGTATTCTCTGACAAGCTATAGCAGGGATTCCCGATCCTCATCGGACAGACTTTTGCTGATGAACATAAGATTATGGGAGGATTCGTCGTCCATATCGATTTATATGACTTTGTCCTCAATAGGAAGTTCTTGCAGTTTGAATCGCATCTCTCATTGTGTGTCTCGGCGTTGGGCCCACGGTTCTTCTTCAAAGAGTCCAGGTGGATCCTCGTCATCTTTCTCAGGGTCAGATGACACCATGTTGGCAGACATTGTTTGTTTGAGCATCTCTCCGATACTGACATCGGAGTCCCAAGAGGAAGATTCTAAAGAGTGAGAGTGTAACTCATCTTCTTTATTCGAGCCTTAGAGGGTTGTGGAAGGCGTGTCTTAACCTGAGACATGCTTGGTCTTATGGTAGTAATCTTCGGACTTGCCTGCATGAGCCTGCTGACATAGAGGTAGTCGTCGGCATTTTCCGTAGTTTAAACCCCTAGTATCTTTCAGATCATATACCGTCTTCTAGATGAGGTTCTTAGATTAAGAGATGTACCGACGAAGTGGCATTTCGCTGGTATTAAGTTCTGGCTCCAGTTCCTCTGGGTCGAAGGATTGGGGACTTTCCAATCTGCCGAAGATGATGAGTTTGACTCCCCTCTTCCTTGTTGGAACTATGAAGTATGAGTTTTGACTAGGGAGAATTTTGTTTGCTGCATAGGTGGTAGTCACCTGTGTATACAGGTGTAGGCCCAGACTGTGCTCATGGGAATATAGTGTGCTAAGATGTGCAACACTCGAGTAGTTCAAATATATCCCTTTATTCATAAAATAAGATATCTTATCCTCGGGAATTATATTGTGAAGAGAATGGATGTTAGCCTGAGCGGCTACGTACTCCTCTGGTTCGTCCTTCCTGAGATCTACCCCCAGTGTGAGCAACGGCTTCGGAGGTCTCCTGGACAGCTTTACCACTAGAGGTTCAGAATTTGTTGTGGGTACCAGATCTTCCTTCAGTGGTCGACTCGGTCTATGAAGGCGAACGACCAGAGGCTCGGGTGCTTTCCTGTACAGTTTTACCATGAGGGGAGGGGCTATGTCGGGAGTGCTTTCTTTGAGATTGACTCTCAAGGGCTCTTTCGATGTTGTCCCAGTCTCTGCCTCATCATCGGTATCATTTCCACCTTTATCTTAGTGGACTTGCTTATAGAGGATCGAGTCAGAGTAATAGGCCTCGACCCCTTTAAATGGATCAACATCGGTAAATTCTGTCTTGACAACGCCATGATCATCCACGTACTTCCAGCACTGGTGCAAGGTCGACAGTACTTTCATGTACTAGTGTATCCATGGACATCCCAAAAGGACGTTGTAGGAGACGTCTATGTCTATGACGTAGCAGGTGACCTCTATTTTTAGATCATCGATCTGGCACTTCAAGCGAATCTTGCCCAGAGGGTATCTCCTCCCTGCATTAAAGTCATTGATGGCAGTATTGGTTGCTGCCAGGTGACGCATCGGGATGACCAGGGTCTAAAGCAGACTCAGCGGGATATTGCAGATTGACGAACCGGGGTCAATGTGCATCTGGTCCACCTTGATGATGCCAATATACCCTGTGTAATACAGAGGACGATCGTACTGATTATTCTTTAGAAACATGTCTTGTTGTGAGAACGTAATATTGGGTATATCCTATATCACATTATTGTAGTGGGGGCATGCGGCAGGATCCTCAGCTGGCGGCTTTACCTGTGCCTGGTATGTGTCGACATTCTGTAATGCCTCACTCAGAGAAACCTGAGTATCTTTGGAGAGTCAGAGAAGCTCAAATAGTGACAACTTCGCTGGTGTATTGGCGAGTTGTGCCAAGATATTGAAGTTGTAGGGCTTCTCCAGCCCTTGAGTGGTATCTTTGCATATTGTTTTGTCGATGCAAGTTTCATTCTCTTGGACTTCTCCGCTGCTGGAGGCTGGGATGGACCAAGATCATATGCGGCGATTGGGAGTACACCATCGTCAGGGATGATGTACTCTCATTGGTACACCAGGCCTGACCTTGTTGTTCCTGCTATAGCTTCTTCGGAAGGGATAGAATCCATGTAGCAGGATTTGGACTTCTTGCCCTAGAACTTGGTGGCAGAAGGTATTGTCTTCTGCATCAAGTCTGGAGCAAGATCGGGATGAACCCACATGACCTCCTCCCATGATATGGTGAGAGGTATAAATCTGGCTGTTCGGTCACTAGCTGGCAGGAGATTAACAACCTCCATTATTGCCCGGGGCATCGGGATTACTCCAACTTGGGCTTCCGTTGCCGAGATACCAAACTGGAGAGATACCATGTTAGCGGCAATTATTTTGTCATCAAAATCCAAGGTGAGGGCCTTGGCATCGAGCAGACGCTGGATGTACCACTTCAGTGTGTAGCAGTCCCGCGTTGTATGGTGGACATAACGATGGTATTATAGTACTTCAGATTATTCACCTCGGCTGCCTCCACAGGATGCTTCACGTCGGTGAGCCGAAGCTTATTTTCCTTTATTAGCACGCCAAAGATTGCCATGACATCATCATCTTCGAAGGAATAAGTTTTTTTGGTTTTGGAGCCCTGCGGGCTTTTGCTCGGGCTTCTTGGCTATATTGGCGACCAGAGCCTGCTTCCCCTTGCTATCTTGGGCGTTGTTACCGCTGTTGTTGTTGCTATTGTAGGGATATTTTCTCCTATCATCAGCGACGGAGATCTGTATCCCCAAGAGACCGGCGTCCTTCACCTACTTCTCAGCACTGACAATATTTATGATGAACATTGTACAGTCTTTAAACTGAGATTCGTCCATCCAAAGCATAACTGTGGGAAGAAGATTTCTCCGACAGGTGTCTATCAGTGTGGACTCAGGGTTACCGGATGGTAACTTTAGCGCCGCTTGCCTGTACCGCTCGATGTACTCCCATACATAATCTTTCTCTCTTTGTGTTGTGTCCATTAAATAGGACATCGTTATTTTATTTCCTCTGTTGTAGAATCTAGCAAGAAAAAGACCTTTGAGATCATTGAACGACGAAATATAGTTGTCCTGGAGGCTACAAAACCAATCAAAGGCTATTCCAGATAATGCTCCGACAAAAAGCTTGGTTAAGAGGGTATCGTTGCAAGGTAGATGCCCTATTGTCGTCTAGAAGTAACTCATGAACTAACGGGGGGATATATTCCTATCAAATAGAGTCAAGTTGAAGAGCTTGTACTTGGGCGGGTATGGTACATCTCTACATTTGAGGGAATATGGTTGTCGGATCCCAAGCTCGCGTAGTTAGTCCCGATTGCATATTGAGTCCAGGCGGGCCCGGAGTTCTCGGACCTCCCGTATTGCTTTCCGAGCTTCAATGACTGCGAAAGGAGCGGATGATCTGGGCAGGGGATGATTACCCCCAGCGGGTGGAGCGGTTGTATTTGAATACCCGTTGGTCCCGGGGTTCAGGCTTGCTTGACCATAGGCCCTTGCTGGTTGTGAGGCCATATTTGCCTTGATTTCCATCATTGTCTGGGTCAAGATTTGCATTGACGCTCATGGTCTACATCATGACCTCGAGGGTTTCAAAGTGCTGTCGATAGTTGGGGCCCTCGTGATCGTCCCCTTCTATGTATGTTGTTCTCACATGATAAAAAATGGATGAGACGGTGGACGTCGCACTTTTTGCCTCAAACACTTGTCGTGAATAGTCATCCGAGAAAGTTGGAAGTGTCGCATCCTTTTTGGACTCGGAGGGAACACTACTCTTAGCATAGAAAGTTGTGTCCATTTGATGAGGGTGGCTACCCCCAGGGATCTCTGTATCTGTCCTTGGGAATAACCGTCTTATCGGAACCCCAGATTGTCATAGAGGTCTGGGGGATTATAACCCACAGCTTGCGTGGCCACCTGGGGTCCTGAGGAAGAACTACCCCCAGTAGCTGACTGTTTCTTTTTTGAGCGGGTGCCGCAAAAAACACCTTCTGTGGGTTTTGCTGCCTTTCCCCTTGGACCCGACTTCTTAACCTGTTGGCCGAGAGTGACGGTCTAAAGGTGCTGGACATCCGATCTCCCTTATAGATGAGGCCTTTCGAGCAGAATAACATGAGGCAAAGGAAAGCTCCGCTTCCTCTGGTTCTTGCACCTATTCTCTGGGTTGCACCTGGGTAGGTGCCTTTGGTTACAGCCGCTGGAACGCCGACTGCCTGTTTGTGGGTATTGCTACTTTGTTACAATAATAGTTGATGATAATGCTGGCACAGTGATGCCCTGGGGAGGAAATTTCATATGTCGTAGTTGATTCCCTCGCTTTGCGCTTGTGATTGATTACGTTGCACAAGTCAAGCGAGGGCAGATTCACCTTTGCACCCTTCTTATGTGCCCGGGTAGACCGAGCACATAGATGTGTAGGTGTTGATTTTGCTTCCTGACCTGGGGTTCGAACAAGAACTTGCCCCAGGTTGCCAACATAAGACTCTTTAGACCGACCATGTCCGATTGCCACTGCGGGCTGGACGTATGGGTCAGTTTTGTATGACTTTCCGTCAGGGGCACGCATAGTTAGCCACACCTGCTGGCGGTCGGTCAAATAGGCAATTTTTTAATCTTGGCGAGCTCGTATTGCCCTAGACTTCTTCGTCCTAGCACGCGCCGATGTGTAGTATGAAGAGTCCAAGTTTACATCTTTCTTTTTTCAGCAAGGTACACAGAGTCAATATTGCGTAAAATTCAGTCAAAGACAAAACTTCTTCTACTGTGACGGCTGCATGTGGCTATTTACCTGCAGTTGTCGACCGATGCCGCATGATTCTTCTTATGCGACTTCTGTTGTCACCACATAGAACGTGCCTCAGCACCAGAACTTCTGGCATCATAGTATTTTTCTTTGCCAGAGTTTGGCCGCTGAGCACCTTTCTTCACAGCCTCGACTGCCATATGGACAAGGTCAGCCTAGGTGGATGCATGATGAGCGTCTTCAGCAACATGAAGAGAATCGGGGAGCGTATGCTCCACAGTTGGTTGAGGCACAGCGGCCTTTGCTACCCATATCCTGCGGGTCTTTTCAGGCTTTGCTAGCCTTAGAGAAGGACTTGCAGTATCCCCGAAGATCATTTTCTCGAATGCTTGTTGGTCGAAGAGCACCACCAGCATCCTCTAGGTGGATCCCAGTTTGGCCACATCAAACTGTGTCACTGTATTCTCATCAGAGGAGAAGGACGTCCCCAGCAGAGTCGCCATCTTGTTCGCCATTATAAGTTGTGAATGAACTTTTTTAAACAATGAACAAAAAAGTATGAAGAGATACTAGACAAAATATCTAAGTACAATATATTTTATCTAGGTCGTGACGATGGAGATCGAGCGCTGCAGCGGCTCCTTTACTCCATTGACGGTCTGAAGAGGGAATGAGGATGCTCTCTTCTATTTTCTCTCTCCTGAGCCCCCTTCTTGTGGGCATGCTACCCTGCTATTTATAGTCGCCATGCTGATGGACTATCGATGCCGCATATGCCTCTGTTTGGTGGCCGGATAGGGCTCCTTTAACAAAATGCAATTGCAATTGTAGTCATATGCCACGGGCAGGCTGCCATGTGGGTCTTGGTTAAAATATGTTGTTGATGAGATCTCACGATTGTTTTCAACCCGTTGTGTGCGTGACTTGGTCAGCTGGATACATAGTCATCACTGATCATGCGAGAAATCTTTTTCGGTTGTAACTAAAAGATCCTGTAAGTCAAGAGTCGTATAACGTCTTGGCCGTATAGCATTGTGGCCGTATACATTCTCTTATTTGGCCTTGGTCGGATGGACACTCTGGCCGTATGATGACGAGGTCGCATAGGTATGTAGTCGTATATGAGTGAGCAAATGGTGTGGCACGTCTGACGAAGCCATTAATGAGTTGATGTGATTTTTATCTTTTTCTGAGCTGCCATCTTCATGAGTCTCGAAGTGTCTCAGTGTGATGAGTGATGTATCAGAGAGTTTACCAGGCATTGAATGTTATGTCAAGGGGGTCTTATGCGGACCCCATGCTCTGTAGTTGTTTAGGCCGCATAGGGTATACTATGCGGCTTCCAGCTCCTTGGTTGATCAGGCCTCATATGGTCCTCTACGGCTAGGTTATTCAGGCCGCATATGGCTCCTCTGTGGCCTATTTTCATTTTGAAAGGGGTATGACCTCTATGCATCTAGTATGATTTTTATGCTTCTACAGTAGGTATAATTTCTGCACATGGGATTGGTTAGAGGAGGATGTAGGACCTGCAGTGTTGGTAGCAGTGGGGGGTTATGAACTCGGTTGTTGTGGTGGTTGTTTTGCAGTGTGGTATCGGGTGATGGAGTATGGTGGTTGTTGTTGAAGTATGAAGGCGTTGGTGACTGTGAGTATCAAGATTGAGTATCAATGTCAAGTGTAGTGTGTATTGACTATTAAGATGGTTGTCACCAATTGAATGAGAGTTGTAGGCAATGGGATGTAGTGGGTTAGTTAATATGTAGATACTTGATACATGAATTTGAGATGTCATGACGTTAAGTAGCATGTGTAAAAGCCAGTTTGATAGTAATATCCTAGTGTAGTTAGTGCCAAGTGTGTTTAGAATGTAGGGTTGGGTGTTCATAACATCCAATAGGTAAGGTTAAGTGTGGTACCAAGGTATTGGAATCAAGGATAGTTTGATACTAGGTTGTGGGTTAGGCCAAGTTAAGTCATAAACTAGTTGAGATACTCAAGGTAAGCTAAGATATTGAGTTATGGGTTTGACATCAAGGTATTAGTGGGTAATACAAGTATAAGTATAAGTTATAACTTATATACTAAGGTAAGACTAGAAACTAGATAATACTAAGATATTTATAAGTTTTTTATAAAGATACTTAGTGAAATTAGCTAGTACAGCTAATATCTTTAAGGTATGGACCGAGAAACCTAGGTATAGCCTAGTATCACCTAGTATTAGCTAGTTTAGCCTTATAACCACCCTAGAAACTAATTTTGGACCTAGAATCAAGGTACCAACCTAGTTTGACCTAGTTTGACTAGTAAGACCTAGAAATTGCCTAAAAATCATATTTAGTCCATTTAAACATGTTTATTCTTCATTACACCAATTGACATGGCAACTCATATATAGGTCAGTGCGACACCAGTTCGGACACCATTTTACATCCTTTGCTCCGGACCACAGGCGAGTGCATTCTCTAATAGTTTCTATTATTTGATAATTACTATAATACAAGTATTTAGTAATATTTTGTCTGATTCTTGACATGATGGTACATTAATTGGTCTACTTGGATCCCCGTAATGAGATGTTACTCTTAGTGATTACCTTGATATTCTCAATGAATTACCATGTCGTGACTTTGATCCATTGTACCAGTCGGGGCAGGAAAATGCTAAATAGATATGGGATCACAAACTTTAAACAATGTATTGTATATATAGATAATAGCCAATCATACACTTTGTGTATGATTGTGTTATTGATTGTGTTAATCTGCATACCATAGTCAATCATACACGTTGTGTATGATTGTGTTACAGATCGTGTTACTTTATAGACAACAGCCAATCATTCGTGATTGTGTTATCGTGTAGACAATAGCCAATCATCTGTGATTGTGTTATCGTATAGACAACAACCAATCATTCGTGATTATGTTATCGTGTAAACAATAGCCAATCATAATGTACATTTGATTGTGTTACTGATCCTTGATAGTAAACAATGATAAACCCAAGCCGATTACATATCTATCTAGTATTTTAAAACATTTGGTATACTTACAGTTCTTTTCTATATTTCATTTCTTTTCTATATTTTATTTCATTGTTAAAAGATTTATGCCATATTGCTCTAGATTATCTGTTCTCTTTTATACCATACTATGATATTTGTCTTTATTTTTCATCTTATACTACATTTACTATTTACAGTTTATAGTCATTATCAATTAACTGGAACTGCTGTTAAAGGTGTGCTCGTTCCATCATAACTGGATATTTTTTAGATAATTACTTAGAGGACTGGTGTCCTACGAGGTTGCACTGGTAGTACATGAGGAGTTAGTACCAACTGTTCCTGAGGCACAACTAGTTATTGCCAGACTTAGCTAGTATTTCTATTGTATTGGATTTGTCTCCAGCCATTTATGATATTTTAAGATGTTATTATTGACTCCTAGACTTATGATAGTGTTGTTAGTTCCTTAGAATTTTTTATGGTTGTTGATGACTATTTAGACTTGTGTTGAGACTTCTATTGCTTATATCTCATCGTGCCATTATCTTCCTCTAAGTTTATTGTGGTTGAGTATTGATTATCATTATGTATTGTCATCTTGTCCTCTGTATAGAGTTGAGATATCATTGTCAGGTTATGATTATTAGTGTGAGATGGATAGTTAGTTTTGTTGACCTAAACAGCGTTCTACTATCGATGTTGCAGCATGGACTGGACGTACCCACGTACTCATGCCCGATCATCCGGGTGCGGGTCATAACATATTTTTGTGGTGGCCAATGCAAGTCAGGCTTCACAATCTGTGTGATGTTGCGGTAGTACAATGGCTTAGTTGTACTACTGCGAGCCTGCAATAGGATATTGGATATAGAATATTAGGATGAGAGAATACTCGAACACAAATTAGGATTTTTTTAAGAGATTCTGGGATGACACTTGAGAATCTTATTTTGAATCTATTTACACTTACTTCATTTCACCTTCGCCTTTGTACTTATCCATTGTTGAATTTAATTTTGTATCGAGATAAATCTTATTGGCTAAGTTGAGGTATATTCTGATAACATAAATGTATAAGAACAGTGAGAAAGGTAACCGTCTGCTTTAGTTATGGAGTCTAGATTTTATTGTAGCCATATTAGCTGACATGGTGAAGACATAGAGCCTGATTTTTTATATATTTCTCTTGGTTATGGAATTTAGAATTTTTGCAGCCAAGCTAACAGCAGGGCAAAATTTTTAGATACTATGATTCTAGAGGTGTGTACCTTAGTTATGGACTTTATAGCTTATTGCAGCTATGCTTACTAGTGTGGCGAGGATTCTAGATAACATGATTTCATATAGACGTGTATAATTATCATATTGTATCTTAATTGGTTCTTAACATATCATCTCTATCATTATGTCCTATTATCATTGAATTATGTTCCATCACCTTTATAAGCTGAGGATTGGAATATCTTTAGGACCTCTAGTTCAGTCCCTTATAGAGTTTTACCTTCATTAGTTCTTGAGGCTTCTTTGGATAGTGCAGTAGTATTGTAACTTGCAAGGTTGGTTGGTGTCTAGTTGTGTGTCAGTGTTGGTTGTTGGGAGTATAGCTTATGAGAATAAGAGTGGTTCTTGGCTGAGAATATAAGCATCAGATATCAGTGTATAAGCCTAAAAGTGACTCATAGTGTAGCACCATTTGATGTAGTAAGATAGGTGTTAGAGTATAGTTAGAAGTTGGTATCCTAGAGTATTAAGCATGTATAGTTATGGAGTTAGTGTTTGTGTACCAAGGGTGACTAGAGTGGGCAAGTGATCATAGTGTATCAAGACTGGGAAGAGTGATAAGTGGAGTGTGTTAGTATAGTATTAGTGAGTGTTATTGTGGGTGATAATATTAGCTAGGTGTATCGGTGTGATATTGAGGTGGGGTATATAAGGGAGTACAATGGAGAGTATGAGTGTAGGTGTTCCAGGCAGTGAGAATAGAGGGTCCAGCTAGGCCACCTATGGCACAAAAAATTTCTTCGCACCAGCAGAGGGAGACATTACAGCAAGGCAGGACTTTTACGATGGCGGTCGAGGGGATCGATGTTACAGGTGATGGGTTAGCAATGTATTCTTTCTTCCTGCACTTTTTCATCTATTGATTCGATTGATTCCTTAGTACCTTTAGTTTCTTGTGCTATATAGTTAGTATAGTTAGTAGTATACCCTGGCAGAGACTGCAATATCATGACGAACAGAGACCATAATCATGCATGTTGATACTAATTAGTGATTTCTTTAATTTGCATGCTTGTATGATTTAGATTGGATTGGAGGTTTGACCTAGAGAGGTACGAATATCTTTAAATTTTGAGGATTAATTTTCTCTAAGGAGGGTAGGATTGTAACTACCTAATTTCCGAAGAGGGGTATTTTTGTTATTTTTATATTATTTAAAATTTGGTGAATAATTATTTTATCTATATTATTTATTGATTAGTGGAGTAGCCTATTAGATAGGATTAGTGCTAGTGAGCCCAAGTGGACCCAACTAGACTTGACATAATCCACTGGTTCCCAACTAACTAGTTACTTATGACCAATTTAGGCCCATTATACCTATTTGGACTCAAGGATAGAATATTTTTTCTATAGGATTAGTTGATCATATTCATAAGAGAGTAGAGAGGGTTATTTTAGTCCTTTTGGCTATCTAACCTAACCCTAACCGAATGCATAGTGGCCGGCCACATATATAGGGATAGCTCTTCATTAATTGCTAATTAATAGCCTCTATTTTATTCCATTTTAGTTCATTCCCAATCTCTCCCAAATCCACATCAAGCCCTAATCAATTTCCACCCAAATCCTTTTTTTTCTCGATCAAATACAATCCTATGGAGGCCTAAGAGCTTGGAATTGCTAGGAGAATCACTTGGAGAAGGAATTTCTAGGAGCTTATGTCAACTTTGTGTCCAATCGGAGGAGTTTCATTGTGATTTGACTCCAAATAGGTATAATCCATATTTTCCCTTAATTTTCTGGTTAAAATGATGCATTAGACTTATAGGGACCTTCCCTTGGCTAAGGACTACCCATAGGAGAAAGAATTAGGTTCATATGAGTTATATTGTCTTGGGAGAAATCCAAATTTGGGCCATTAGGTGTTTGTAGGAATGTCCCTTTAGTAATTTTAGAGTAAAATTCATGATTAATAGTGTGTGTGTATGTCCACAATTGGATACAAGGGGTGCGTATCGCGATACGTCGTGTTATGAAGTCGTAGAAGGAGTATTTTCATGTGTATTGGATTCTAACATGTCAATTTCCCCATATTGTATTAGAATGACTATTATATAAGTTATTTGTACTATATTTGATATAATAGATGTGTTTCATGAGTTTTGGTATAGTATATTGATATTGGAGAGATGTATCATGATATTTGTGCATGGACATTGGATATGCATAGCAAGTGTTTGATGGATTGTCTAGTGCTTGAATAAGCACTTATGTGGGTTTGGGAGTTGCTTAAGAGAGTGTGGTGTGGTGTTAGGTATTAAGTGCTAAGTGTTGTGTGGTGTTTTGGATGTGTGTGTGTGTGTTATGAGTTGTGATATTAGTGTCGGCATGGTGTACAAGTGATGTGCAGCTTATGATAGTCCATAGTGGGTGCTTTGGTGTAAGAGTTGTGGTGTTGAGTGTCAGTGTAGGTAGGAGAGGGGGTTGTGATATGCAAGCAGAGAGGAAGGAATGTGCAGCACTTGAGGTAATGGCAGTATTAATGTTGGTGATGGTTTGGTGTTGGTGACATGAGTAAGGTGAGTTTGCAATTGCAGGGGGAAATCAAGTGTGTTTTCACTATCATAACAGTATATGCATTCCAGTAGGGTGGAGGAGTTATTCCAGGTCTGGGCATGTGTACATATCAGTGTACATGTATGCAAAAAGCTGTGCACACATGCTCGGATGTATTGGGGTTTAGGCATGTTCCAGGAAGTGTTGGCAGTAGGAGAGGGTGCTTGGGTGACTGATATGAGTACTAGTGTTTGAGGGATGTATCAATGCACCTAGTATGCAAGTGGTATCAGTACGAAGTGATAGTTGGAGGCAAGTGAGAATTAATATGAAGTGAAGGGTAGTGAGGGATGAGTTATTAGTGTTTGTGCGATGGGTGAGTCTGATACCTAGTATCAGTTATCATTGGGGTATATTGGGAGCTCGGGTAGGCCAACCTTAGGCTACCTTGAGCATTGCAGTATGCATGGGCACCTAGGAAGCTCGAGTTAAGAGTGTACCTGAGGAGAATAGGTGATGGGAGTGACTGTGTGTATCAGAAGATGGGGAGATGCTCTGTTGCACGCTTATATGGAGTGCTTAGGGTGAGGAATCAAGCCTGGGCAGCATGCTCATACCTTAAGGAAGGGAATGTGAGGCATGTATAGTTCAGTTACAAGGGAGTGTGGTTTTGTAGGGTATGCTTGAGTGGCAGTAACTTGCCACTTCTGCAGCAGTGTTTAAAAAGAGATTAGGTAATGTTTGTAGATAATATGCAGATAGATGAGGAGATGTGGAGTGTTGTAGTCATTGGGAAGGTTGTCTGCAGAACAGATAAAGATCTGCAGTGTGTAGGTACAGTTTCTGCACATAGGATTGGTTAAAGGGGGATGCAGTACCTGCAGTGTTAGCAGAAGTGGGGGGGTTCTGATCAACTTGGTTGTTGTAGTGGTTGTGTTGTAGTGTGGTATCGGTGAGGGGGTGTGGTGGTTGGTATTGAAGGATGAAGGTGTTGGTGACTGTGAGTGTCAAGAGTGAGTATTAATGTCAAGTGTAGTATGTATTGAGTATTAGGATGGGCATTATGATACCAATTGAATGAGAGTTTTAGGCAATGAGATGTAGTGATTAGTTAATATGTGGATACTTGATACATGAATTTAGGATGACATGATGTTAAGTAGCATGTGTGAAAGCTAGTTAGATAGTAAAATCCTAGTGTAGTTAGTATCAAGTGTGTTTAGAATGTAGGGTTGGGTTTTCATAACATCCCATAGGTAAGGTTAAGTATGGTACCAAGGTATTGGTATCAAGGATAGTTAGATACTAGGTTGCGGGTTAGGCCAAGTTAAGTGAGATACTAGTTGAGATACTCAAGGTAAGCTAAGATATTTATAATTATGGGTTTGACATAAAGGTATTAGTGGGTAATACAAGTATAAGTTATAACTTATATACTAAGGTAATACTAGAAACTAGATAATACTAAGATATTTATAAGTTTTAAGTAAAGATACTTAGTGATATTAGCTAGTACAGCTAATACCTTCAAGGTATGGACCTAGAAATCTAGGTATAGCCGTATCACCTAGAATTATCTAGTTTAGTCTTGTAACCACCCTAGAAAATAGTTTTGGACCTAGAATCAAGGTACCAACCTAGTTTAACCTACTTTGAGTAGTACGACCTAGAAATGGCCTAGAAATCATATTTTAGTCTATTTAAACATGTTTATTCTTCATTACACCAATTGACATGGCAACTCATATATTGGTCAGTGCGACACCAGTTCGAACACTATTTTACATCCTTTGCTCCAGACCACATGCGAGTACATTCTTTGATAGTTTCTATTATTTGATAATTACTATAATACAAGTACTTAGTAATATTTGCCTGATTCTTGACACGATGGTACACAGATTGGTCTACTTGTATCCCCATCATGAGATGTTATTCCTTAGTGATTACCTTGATATTCTTCGTGAAATACCATGTTGTGATGTGTCATGACTTGGATCCATCATACCAGTCGGGGCAGAAAATGCTAAATAGATGTGATCAAGAACTTTAAATATTGTATTGTATATGTAGACAACAACCAATTATACACTTTGAATATGATTGTGTTATTGATCCTGTTACTCCGTAACCATAGCCAATCATACACGTTGTGTATGATTGTGTCACTAATCATATTATTTTATTGACAACAGCCAATCATTCATGAATGTGTTATCGTGTAGACAATAACCAATCATTCGTGATTATTTTATCGTGTAGACAACAGCCAATCATTCGTAATTGTGTTATCTTGTAGACAACAGCCAATCATACTGTACATATGATTGTGTTACTGATCCTTGATATTAAACAATGATAAACCCAAACCGATCACATATCTAGCTATTATTTCAAAATACTTTGTATAATTACAGTTCTTCTCCATATTTTATTTTATTGTCTATATTTTATTTCATTGTGAACAGATTTATGCCATATTATTCTAGATTATCTGTTCTCTTTTACACCATACTATGATATTTGTCTTTGTTTCTCGTCTTGTACTACATTCACTATTTACAGTTTATAGTCATTATCAATTAACTGGAACTGCTGTTAGAGGTATGCTCATTCCATCCTGACTGGATTTTTTTTAGATAATTACTTAGGGGACTGGTGTCCTACGAAGTTGCACTGGTAGTACAGGAGGAGTCAGTACCAATTGTTCCTGAGGCACAATTATTTATTGCCAGACTTAGCTAATATTTTTATTACACTGGAGTTTTCTCCAGCCAATTATGATTTTTTTTTTGAATAGTATGACTAGGATAGACAAAAAAAAAGTTTAACTGATATAGTATAATATTATCATGGACTCGGTATGAATCAATACAAGAATATAGTCAATATGAAGATTGAATAGCTGGTTGAAATCATTGTTCTAAAATATCTGCTCAAACTGCCTCAGAATTAACTAATCCTGAAGGGTATACACATATGGTCTTATGGTCTATTATCGAACTCTTCAATTTATAAAAGCTCCAAAATTTCTCAAACCTTTGTCTTTAACTAGCGCTATAATCTTCGAGTCAAAATTTATGTCCACGGTTCAAATTCAAGTCTCTCATCTTAACCTCGAGTTAATCTGGTATTCCTCAAATTCACTTATAATTTTAATGTTATTGTTTCGATCAAATTCCTCTTTTCTCCCTCACTCTTCATTCACCCATTTCTATCTTATGAAATTTTGGAAAAATCATCATTTCATAATTGGGTTTCCAATTAATTTTTCCAATTTAAATTTATACCTCAAGAGTCAAGGATTTCATATTTCTCTCTTTTATTAATTTCATCTTCATGTCTAGGGTATCCTTACCAAACTAAATTATATATATATATATATCAGTATCATATGATAACTAATTCCTCTATTCTAGTGCTAGATGGTTAGGACACTTCCTTCGACCATTCCGGAAAGTAAGGATGATAATAAGATTAAAGGAAAAACAAGACTTTAGTTATCAGTCATGTTAGGATAACATATTTTTAGATTAAAGACAAATAGATTAGAGCTAACAAGAAGAAGAAAGATGACTACGAAGAATAGGAATCCTACTCTTGTTCACTTGATTACACTGAAGTCGTTGTCTTATCCTTTTCTTGCATTTGTCAATAGTCAACAAATTTCTAAAATTCTAACCTCCAAGGTTTTCACTTTTGTTTTGATATCAAATTATAAACCCCCTCATTTTATTCTGTGGATAGTTAGAGTGGACCGGGAAAATTTTTATAGAAAATATTGAGGTTTAGAATAGAGTATATTTATCTGAAATTTTAATCTAATTAATTAAAACCCTTGGTGCGCGCTATCGTTGTCAAATTATTCGGAGCCCATTTTCAGCCCATAAATTTCGTACAAATATTGTACACTCGACTCAACTCGCCAAATTAGGCACTGGACTTTTCCGTCACAAAAAGTCAGATTCCGTTGTGCTCTAAATTAATTGCACAACTTTTCGAATCCGAAATCCTTATTTAATTCCGTGTCGGACACCTGTGTCGTTACCCTCAATTTTGGGATACCAACTTAGCCCGTTGAGCCGGACCAATAAAAGGGTCCAAGACTGACTCCAAGCCCCCACCATTTTTGGCTTTTGCGCCATTTCCAGATTTTGACCCCAAGTGCCCCAAATTAAATTAAATTCACGGGACGCTTATTTCTATTTATTTCGAGATTACCAACTTGGTAAATCCCATTTAAATCCTAAATTAATCCCAATGCCCATTTAATTAAACCCGTTCCTCACCCACACTACCCCCTCGTCATACAATTTAATAAACGCAATTTTTGGCACAATTTTCGCGTCATTTCATGTGTCCATGCAAATTCCCAAATTTACGGGGGCTTATTTGCAATTAGCAAATTGTTGGCAATACCTCATTGGTCATGATAATAATTAGGGTCCCAAAATGGGGTCCCAATCCCATTCCCTCATGAAGGAATCCCACTCATATCCATATTGAATCCCAACCACCCATTCAATTAATTCAAAGCATTCCTAGCCACTCATTCCTACACACTCTCCTATATAACTTTCCCCCTCACACACTCATCCCTAGGCTGGCCCTAATTTCTAGGGAACATAGAAAACTCCCCCCTCCTTCACTCTCTCTCCTCCCCACTCCACAAGTCCGGCCGAACCCCTCTCCCCATTTTATTTCTTTTCTTTTCTTCTTCTTCTTCTTCTCCTTCCCTCCTTCTACACCAACTTCTCCACCACCTTCACCACACTCAAACCCTCACCACCTTCACTCCTCACGTGGACTGTGCACAGCCCACTCCCACGTGGCCGACCCCCCCTTACCATCAATCTTCGTCACCACCACCACGAGCACCCTCAACTCCGGCGAGCCACCTTGAGGTTCATTCCTCCACCTTCTTTACATTAAATTCCAGAATATTAATTATGTTTAAATAGGTAGTATTAATTATGGAATGATGCTAATTATGGAAATATTAATATGTTGTTAGGGTGATATATATTATATGGATATGTATGGTTAATGGGAGGAGTATTTGAACTAAGTGATTAAAGGGTTACATTGAGTATGCTAATGATGATTAAATAAGAACATGGATAAGGTTATGCTAATGATGATTAAATAAGAACATGAATAATGTGTCTTGGATATATGCATGGGTGGAAGAAATAATAAATAAATTACATGTGGATTATTTACATTAGAAAGAAGGTCTTTGAATATATATAAATGGTTAGTGTAGGTTTACTTGCAATATGTGTTAAGAAAAACTTTGGTAAATTCAAATATGGTTAATGTGAATGCATATGAAAATTAAAATGACTTGAGGTTGGGTTTAATGAGGTTGACATAAGTTTAAATATTTATAGTGAGCATGTATTTCGTATTTGATAAAGTTGGACCGTGGATTAGAGATCGTCTTCGACATGAAATATAACGAATAAATTAAATTATGAATTCGAGGAAAAGTGAGTTTTTGACATTTAAATAAATAATCGGGATGTTTGGTGCATGATAGAAATTATGAATTTAATTATGGAGAATTAAATTGAGGAGAACATATAGAGGACTAGTTATTTTGACAATTGTACCGGAGGTCAACTATAGTCAACCCCCCTGGTGTTTAGTCTCTGTTAGGTGTAGCTGAGATTACGTCTAGGTGTAGATATGTGTAGCACACTTGTCTGTTGTAAAATAAATTATTGATTTAGATTTGTATCTCTTCTCTAGGTATTGCGAGACCTGAGGACTTGGACGCAGTACCCGATCCCCGTCATCAGCAGCCGCACGCAGGCAAGTGTACCTTGCCACCCAGTATTTCAGTTTTCAGATATTGTTTTTCTTATTGTACATTGTGCGCTTGTTTACGTTGATGATCGATATTCCGTGTCCGGTTCACAACCGGGTGTTGACATTCGACTTAACGACCTAGAGTAATTATTGATGTTTCTTAGAACCTCGATGCACGTACCAGAGTACATCGATACCCCAGGACACACTTGTACACTGTGTTCGTGCCAGATTCCTATATCCTGATACTGACATCATGACCAGAGACTGAGACGACCTTAGGGTCGCGTCTGTTGAGTTAGATTCTGTGTATGTCGAGACTGTAGTTAGAGGTTCAGGTTCAACGCACAATCGTTGACCGCTTGGGAAGGGGAAGACAGTTACTAGACGTTTGGGCTACTCTGCACGCGCTTATATATATGTAGTATTTTCTAGTGATACCTGTTTCTAGTGTAGCTGTCTCACCCGTGTGACTCTTTGCCCGGAGCTGCGGTACGTGCCGTGTGTTTCCGTGTCCGGAGCTACGGTTTTATATTAGAAAGCCCACGCGTCGAACGTTGTCTTTAACTGTGTCACACTTGTTTGGTTGTACTAGTCTACCCTGTTGTCGTACTTGTACTATCTGTTTACTTGGCATATTATTTTCTTGTACCTTGTTACGTCCCTCTGAGGACCTGGTTCTCTTCCAGGTGTAGGTCACGAGGATTACCCGGAGGAGTACGGACCGGGCATCTATCCAGCAGCTGTTCTCACTGCCGAGGACGAGGTCATCCCTGAGGACTTCGCCTGATCGCTGGTAGTGACTCTTTCCTTGGGACGGTATCTTTATCTAGTTACCTGCTACCGTCCCAAGTTATCTTATTGCTTATTTTCATTTCAGTCTATTTGTGCTAGCGGGTTTGTCCCCGTGTGACTACTCTAGTGTTTGTACTTGATACTATTTGGACATTTCCTTTCTGCACATTAGTCGTTGTATTTACTTCTATCGTGCTCTTATATTTCTGCCTGTGGATGAGATTTAGATTGAGTTTACTTGTGTTATGTGTTGGGTTATTCATTGTACTTCACAGCTTAAGTGTACTCCGAAGTACACTGCTGGCCATTGCCACGTGGCTCGGTTCCTTATCCATGGGACCGGGGCGTGACAAGGTTTTTGTGGTGGCCCATGCAGGTCTGATTTAAATCGTCTTGGTCACCTGACTGTGCCAAGCGAGCCTGCAAATTAGGAATAGAGTTAGAAATCTCATCTGCAAAGTTTGAAACCTTCACATGACACCTCTATCTCGATATCGATTACCAAATTGCATCTTGTTTATTTTCCTCAAACGCTGATCGCATTCATGACTTCTTTTCAGAGTTATGAATCTCCGCAGTGGACGTATCGCGCAGCCTGGCGACGTTCCCCGAGACGCTGGATCATCCGGGGAACCGGATCTGGAGCAGGTCCTTTTACTGACTCCAGCTCCCATGTGACAGTCATCAGGACATCCCGGCATGCCATCAGGCGGACACCAGACTCCACATCAGGCAGGACCTGAGGAGCAGAGGATCCCGAGTCAGGAGGAGCAGCAGTTACCACCTCCTCCACCATTCCCGCCCCAGATGCCCTATATGCCATTCCCCACAGGGCAACCGATGGACGGAACCCAGATGTTCCAAATGATGTTTGCGATGATGCAGGCCCAGCAGCAGGCCCAACAACAGGCTCAGCAGCAGGCTCAGCAGCAGGCCCAGCAGGCTCAGTAGCACCAGGCTGAGGCCTTGAGAGAGAGCATCGTGACGGCCTTGGGGCAGGCGACACCACCCGCATGTGCGCCGACGAGAGGGTCTGTCATAGACTTCCGTCGTTTGATACCGCAACCTTTTGCGGGCACCGAGGAGCCGACGGAGGTCCACGCTTGGCTCACCGGCATTCAGCACCAGCTAGAGGCTACTGACCTCCCCCGACACCGATGGATGGCGGCTGTCAGGATGCAGCTCACCGGCAACGCTCATCACTGGTGGCTTTCCGAGGAGGAGCGTTTGGGACCGGATCGCGTCACCTGGGAAGAGTTCTCCAGACTCTTCCAGGAGATGTACATACCCTCTACCGCCCGAGCAGAGCTTCGGAGCAGATTCCAGAACCTCATCCAGGGGAGTATGACTTTAGAGGAATACAATTCTGAGTTCCTCCGCCTGAGCAAATTTGCACCATACTTGATCCCCACTGAAGAAGCAAAGGCCGAGAAGTTTTTTGAGGGCCTGAGATATGAGAACCAGAGGCTTATCGGGTCCACAGCCTACACCACTTACTCCGAGGTACTACTTGCAGCGCGACGCCAAGACCGTATCAGCAAGTTGGAGGCTAGTCAGAAACGCCCCTTTGCGTCGACATCAGCAGTCCGAGCCCCGCAGGGAGGACCAGCGAAGCGTCCTTTGGTACAGCAGCAACACCAAAGGGCAACGCCTCAGCAGGGTGCAGTCATTCCCACTTGCCATTACTGCGGCAAGAAGGGACATATATTGAGGGACTGCCGACGGAGATTGGGCGCTTGCTTGAGATGCGGATCGGATCAGCATGCAGTACGAGATTGCCCAGATCAGAGGGATCCAGCACAGATGGTTCACCGACCAGCCCTGCCAGCACCGAGGCCTTATCAGCAGCCTCCTGGACCGAGGCCACCCTACGCAGGAGCTGGAGCACAGCGACCCCCAGCACCAGGAGTGAACCAGAGGAGGCCACCCTTGGCCCCACAGGCAGGACAGTTCCACCAGGACCGACATCAGCCGAGGGCACCGGCACCGAGGCAGGGACAGGCCTATGCTATGACCATAGAGGAGGCTGAGACAGCAGGAGAAGTGATAGCAGGTACAATCTTAGTAGCTTCATTACCAGCATTAGTCCTATTTGATTCTGGTGCCACACACTCTTTTATAGCTGCTAGTTTCGTGGCTACCCATAGAATAGCCACCGCACCCCTTCCGAAGGTCAAGAGGATTCTTACGGGAGGTGGAATAGTACCTGTTAGCGACACTTGTAGATCATGTTCAGTAGTTGTCTGCGGGCGAGAGATGCGTGCCCGATTTTTGGTTTTCTCCATGCCGGACTATGACATTGTATTAGGCATGGATTGGTTGAGCCAATACCATGCAACGCTAGATTGCCATCGTGGTTGTGTCACCTTTAGACCCCCAGATCACCCCGAGTTTGAGTTTCTTCGGGGAGCCCGAAAGCATGGTGTCCAACCTACCCTAGCGACACACATTGCAGAAGGTGAACCGATGTACCCTTACTTTATAGCAGAGTTCGAGGATGTGTTTCTAGAGGATCTCCCAGGACTGCCACCTGACAGAGAGATTGAGTTCACCATAGAGTTGACTCCAGGAGCCGAGCCAATTACTTCCCCCGTTTACAGACTAGCACCGAAGGAGTTGGTTGAGCTGAAGGTTCAGGTAGATGATCTCTTAGAAAAGGGCTTCATACGGGCTAGTGTATCTCCATGGGGAGCACCCATTCTATTCGTACCGAAGAAGGACGGGACGGTACGCTTGTGTATCGATTACAGGGCGCTAAATGCTGTAACGATAAAGAACAAGTATCCACTGCCGCGCATCGATGATTTGTTTGATCAACTTAGCGGGGCATGTGTATTCTAGAAGATTGACCTCAGATCCGGATATCATCAGATCAAGGTACGGAAAGAGGACATCCAGAAGACGGCCTTTCGGACGAAGTATGGCCACTATGAGTTTTTAGTCATGCCGTTTGGTTTAACCAACGTGCCAGCAGTATTTATGTGTTTGATGAACAATATTTTCCACCAGTACTTAGATAAGTTCGTGGTGGTATTTATAGACGATATCCTGATATATTCCAAGAGCCAGGAGGAGCATGATAGACATCTCAGGATTGTGTTGGAGACGCTGAGACATGAGAGGCTGTACACCAAACTCAGCAAATGTGAGTTTTGCTTGGACAGAGTACCATTTCTGGGACACATAATCACCGGAGATGGACTATCAGTGGATCCGGAGAAGATAGCTGCAGTAGAGACCTGGCCTACCCCTACATCAGTTACAGAGGTTAGGAGTTTCCTTCGACTTGCCGGATATTACAGGAGGTTCGTGGAAAACTTTTCGAGGATAGCTGCGCCTATGACGTGACTGACGCGTAAAGGCGAAGAGTTTATCTGGACCGACGAGTGTCAGACGGCTTTCGATGAGCTGAAGAAGCGTCTGACATCAGCACCGATTTTGACACTACCTTCCGGATCAGGAGGATTTGTAGTGTACAGTGATGCGTCAGGGAGCGGATTGGGATGTGTACTGATGCAACATGGCAAGGTGATAGCCTACGCATCGAGATAGTTGAGAGTTCATGAAAAGAACTATCCGACGCACGACTTGGAGCTAGCTGCGGTAATATTTGCACTAAAGCTATGGAGACATTACCTTTATGGTGAGCGTGTTGAGATTTATACAGATCATAAAAGCCTGAAGTACGTCTACACGCAGAAAGAGCTCTATATGAGGCAGAGACGCTGGCTAGAGTTGATGACAGATTATGACATTGAGCTGCAGTACCACCCTGGCAAGGCGAACGTCGTAGCAGATGCCTTAAGCAGGAAGCCCATGGCTTACTTTCTGACGACGCAGCGACAGTTGCTAGAGGATCTCCAGGAGCTTGGAATAGAGATCATATTGCCAGGCATGGATGGACAGATGGCCAGTCTTGAGGTTCAGTCTACTTTGATTGAGAGGATCAAGGCAGCATTGCCTACAGATGCGAGATTTCGACGTCTGCGAGAGAGGACAGAAGCCGGCCTGCAGACGGGAGTCAGGATTCATGAAGACGGAACGTTGAGGTGCGGAGATCGCCTATATGTTCCGAGTGGCGAGCTACGCCAAGAGTTGATGACAGAGGCTCATAGCTCGATATATTCCATTCATTCCGGGGGTACGAAGATGTACCGAGACTTGAGACAGCATTTCTGGTGGCATGGGATGAGAGAGAAATTGCAAGATTTGTGGCAAAGTGTTTAGTGTGTCAGCAAGTCAAGGCTGAACATCAGAGGACTGCAGGATTATTGCAGCCACTCCCCATTCCCAAGTGAAAGTGGGAACATATTACCATGGACTTCGTCACAGGATTTTCGCGCAGCCCTAGCGGGAAGGATGCAGTTTGGGTTGTCGTAGACAGACTCACCAAGTCTGCACATTTCTTGCCCTTCAGAGTTGGACAATCCACAGAGATACTAGCTGACATGTATATGAGGCAAATAGTACGATTACATGGAGTGCCTGTCAACATCGTGTCGGATCGTGATTCCAGATTCACCTCACATTTTTGGCGGAGTATGCAGGAGAGCCTAGGAACTCGTCTCAAGTTCAGCACTGCGTATCATCCACAGACTGACGGACAGTCAGAGCGCACGATACAAATATTAGAGGATATGTTGAGAGCGTGCATGATTGATTTTGGAGGATCTTGGGAGGACCATCTACACTTGGTGGAATTCTCCTACAATAACAGTTACCAGGCCAGCATACAGATGGCACCTTATGAGGCACTGTATGGCAGAAAATGCAGGTCGCCAGTTTATTGGAGTGACGTGGGAGAGCGTCAGATACTTGGGCCCGAATTGGTGACACAGACAGTAGAGAAGGTCAAGCAGATTCAGAGCCACCTGCGCGCAGCACAGGACAGACAGAAACACTGGGCAGATGCGCACCGCAGACCATTGGAGTTCAAGGAGGGTGACCACGTGTTTTTGAGGATATCGCCCACTCGTGGTACCATCAGATTCGGAGGCAGAGGCAAGCTGAGTCCGAGGTATATCGGACCTTTTGACATTCTGGAACGAGTTAGCGAAGTGGCATACCGTCTTGCATTACCTCCATCATTAGAGGGAGTGCATGACGTATTTCACGTATCGCAGCTGAGGAGATATGTCGCAGACCCTAACCACGTGCTTGATCATTCGAAGATTACAGTTGGGCCCTGCCTGTCTTACGTAGAGCAGCCAGTTGAGATCCTCGATCGCAGCGAGAAGACTTTGAGAGGGCAGACGATTCGACTGGTCAGAGTGGCATGGAAGCACCATTCACCAGGCGAGTCTACTTGGGAGCGCGAGAATTCTATTAGGCAGCGATTCCCGTACTTATTTGAGGAGCAAGGTATGAATTTACGTACGGCATTTAATTACTAGTTATTTTTTTTAAATTCTGTTAGTTATTATCGTGCTTTACTTTTAATTTCGGGGACAAAATTTTTCTAAGTTAGGAAGAATGTAAACTCCCTTATTTTATTCTGTGGATAGTTAGAGTGGACCGGGAAAATTTTTATAGAAAATATTGAGGTTTAGAATAGAGTATATTTATCTGGAATTTTAATCTAATTAATTAAAACTCTTGGCGCGCGCTATCGTTGTCAAATTATTCGGAGCCCATTTTCAGCCCATAAATTTCGTACAAATATTGTACACTCGACTCAACTCGCCAAATTAGGCACTGGACATTTCCGTCACAAAAAGTCAGATTCCGTTGTGCTCTAAATTAATTGCACAACTTTTCGAATCCGAAATCCTTATTTAATTCCGTGTCGGACACCTGTGTCGTTACCCTCAATTTTGGGATACCAACTTAGCCCGTTGAGCCGGACCAATAAAAGGGTCCAAGACTGACTCCAAGCCCCCACCATTTTTGGCTTTTGCGCCATTTCCGGATTTTGACCCCAAGTGCCCCAAATTAAATTAAATTCACGGGACGCTTATTTCTATTTATTTCGGGATTACCAACTTGGTAAATCCCATTTAAATCCTAAATTAATCCCAATGCCCATTTAATTAAACCCGTTCCTCACCCACACTACCCCCTCGTCATACAATTTAATAAACGCAATTTTCGGCACAATTTTCGCGTCATTTCATGTGTCCATGCAAATTTCCGAATTTACGGGGGCTTATTTACAATTAGCAAATTGTTGGCAATACCTCATTGGTCATGATAATAATTAGGGTCCCAAAATGGGGTCCCAATCTCATTCCCTCATGAAGGAATCCCACTCATATCCATATTGAATCCCAACCACCCATTCAATTAATTCAAAGCATTCCTAGCCACTCATTCCTACACACTCTCCTATATAACTTTCCCCCTCACACACTCATCCCTAGGCCGGCCCTAATTTCTAGGGAACATAGAAAACTCCCCCCTCATTCACTCTCTCTCCTCCCCACTCCACAAGTCCGGCCGAACCCCTCTCCCCATTTCATTTCTTTTCTTTTCTTCTTCTTCTTCTTCTTCTTCTCCTTCCCTCCTTCTACACCAACTTCTCCACCACCTTCACCACACTCAAACCCTCACCACCTTCACTCCTCACGTGGACTGTGCACAGCCCACTCCTACGTGGCCGACCCCCCCTTACCATCAATCTTCATCACCACCACCACGAGCACCCTCAACTCCGGCGAGCCACCTTGAGGTTCATTCCTCCACCTTCTTTGCATTAAATTCCAAAATATTAATTATGTTTAAATAGGTAGTATTAATTATGGAATGATGCTAATTATGGAAATATTAATATGTTGTTAGGGTGATATATATTATATGGATATGTATGGTTAATGGGAGGAGTATTTGAACTAAGTGATTAAAGGGTTACATTGAGTATGCTAATGATGATTAAATAAGAACATGGATAAGGTTATGCTAATGATGATTAAATAAGAACATGAATAATGTGTCTTGGATATATGCATGGGTGGAAGAAATAATAAATAAATTACATGTGGATTATTTACATTAGAAAGAAGGTCTTTGAATATATATAAATGGTTAGTGTAGGTTTACTTGCAATATGTGTTAAGAAAAACTTTGGTAAATTCAAATATGGTTAATGTGAATGCATATGAAAATTAAAATGACTTGAGGTTGGGTTTAATGAGGTTGACATAAGTTTAAATATTTATAGTGAGCATGTATTTCGTATTTGATAAAGTTGGACCGTGGATTAGAGATTGTCTTCGACATAAAATATAACGAATAAATTAAATTATGAATTCGAGGAAAAGTGAGTTTTTGACATTTAATAAATAATCGGGATGTTTGGTGCATGATAGAAATTATAAATTTAATTATGGAAAATTAAATTGAGGAGAACATATAGAGGACTAGTTATTTTGACAATTGTACCGGAGGTCAACTATAGTCAACCCCCCTGGTGTTTAGTCTCTGTTAGGTGTAGCTGAGATTACGTCTAGGTGTAGATATGTGTAGCACACCTGTCTGTTGTAAAATAGATTATTGATTTAGATTTGTATCTCTTCTCTAGGTATTGCGAGACCTGAGGACTTGGACGCAGTACCCGATCCCCGTCATCAGCAGCCGCACGCAGGCAAGTGTACCTTGCCACCCAGTATTTTAGTTTTCAGATATTGTTTTTCTTATTGTACATTGTGCGCTTGTTTACGTTGATGATCGATATTCCGTGTCCGGTTCACAACCGGGTGTTGACATTCGACTTAACGACCTAGAGTAATTATTGATGTTTCTTAGAACCTCGATGCACGTACCAGAGTACATCGATACCCCAGGACACACTTGTACACTGTGTTCGTGCCAGATTCCTGTATCCTGATACTGACTTCATGACCAGAGACTGGGACGACCTTAGGGTCGCGTCTGTTGAGTTAGATTCTGTGTATGTCGAGACTGTAGTTAGAGGTTCAGGTTCAACGCACAATCGTTGACCGCTTGGGAAGGGAAAGACAGTTACTAGACGTTTGGGCTACTCTGCACGCGCTTATATATATGTAGTATTTTCTAGTGATACCTGTTTCTAGTGTAGCTGTCTCACCCGTGTGACTCTTTGCCCGGAGCTGCGGTACGTGCCGTGTGTTTTCGTGTCCGGAGCTACGGTTTTATATTAGAAAGCCCACGCGTCGAACGTTGTCTTTAACTGTGTCACACTTGTTTGGTTGTACTAGTCTACCCTGTTGTCGTACTTGTACTATCTGTTTACTTGGCATGTTATTTTCTTGTACCTTGTTACGTCCCTCTGAGGACCTGGTTCCCTTCCAGGTGTAGGTCACGAGGATTACCCGGAGGAGTACGGACCGGGCATCTATCCAGCAGCTGTTCTCACTGCCGAGGACGAGGTCATCCCTGAGGACTTCGCCTGATCGCTGGTAGTGACTTTCCTTGGGACGGTATCTTTATCTAGTTACCTGCTACCATCCCAAGTTATCTTATTGCTTATTTTCATTTCAGTCTATTTGTGCTAGCGGGTTTGTCCCCGTGTGACTACTCTAGTGTTTGTACTTGATACTATTTGGACATTTCCTTTCTGCACATTAGTCGTTGTATTTACTTCTATCGTGCTCTTATATTTCTGCCTGTGGATAAGATTTAGATTGAGTTTACTTGTGTTATGTGTTGGGTTATTCATTGTACTTCACAGCTTAAGTGTACTCCGACGGGCCCATTGGATTGGAAAGCCCGCCGAAGTACACTGCTGGCCATTGCCACGTGGCTCGGTTCCTTATCCATGGGACCGGGGCGTGACACAAATTATCTTACTCACTATGACTCCAAATTATTAACTACCAAGAATTTGATGATTTAGACTTCGTCATTCCCAGATCTTTATCCAGTTGTATTTTCATCCACGATATCATCATTTATGAGTTTCTACTAATCCATATAAACTCTATTACATTTTGAATTAAAAGTATATGGATGATCACACCCAATATTTAGTCAGGGTCTTCTAATATCCAATTATTTTCATCCTCTTTTTTAAATTCTATTATCTTCGAAATCAAGAATCATAAGGCCATTAGTTTCGGAATCAACCTTTGTTTTATTTTAACAATCTTCAATATCATATTATAAATATTTAAATTGTCTTGCTCATAACCACTTAGAAATTTCAAATCTTTATTTCGCAACCCTCCTTAAAATCTTATGTTCAATATTTATTAAATTATACATATAAGTTATAACCTCAAAGTATTGACAATCCAAAAATTTAGTCATCAATCCTACCCATTCATTTTTTTGATCCTTAGTTCCTCTACCTTTATCTTTATTATTCTCGAAATCAATTTTTTGTCATCGTAGGGTAATTATCTCTTGATGGGATCCTCTAGAAAGTACTTAGCTACCTAATTATTATGGTACCCTTTAACATCTTTCCCCAATGCTTTTACCTTCTTAAAGTTGTATACAATTTCTCCTTTATTTCTATGTCACAAGTATACAATATCATTCTCTTATTCTCATGGATCATAATCAAATTCTAAAACATCATTCTAAGTCTGATTTATGCAACCCCTATTTATTTCTCAGAATTCATATGTTATTCTTTCATTTACTGCTAAAACTATTTCATTAAATCCTCTAAATTCGGATATAGTAACTTAATCTAAATTTTTGTTGGCAATATAATCTCGGAATATTTATCAACTTTCGTGCATAATATTTTAATAACCATTCTTCTATCCCCAACTTGAGATGGCTATGAGCTCAACTTCTACTTCATTGTTTTATATATAATCCATAAAGCTCATCTTGGTGCAAGAATTAGGTTCAACAACAACAGGTATGCAAGTAGAAAATAGATTTGAGCATGGTTCAAAGTAATATTTCCAAGGGTCCTCCCAGAAATCTATCAAAAAAAATCCTAACATGTGATTGAGTATTATACTTCCTCGAATCTCTTATAATCCAATCAATCATATATATTGTAGGCTCATAGCAGTATGACTAAACCTAAGTACTACCATGATATCGTACTATTTGCGAAGACAAGACCTGCATGGGCCACCATAAAAATGTGTTACGACCCACACCCAGATGTTCAGACGCGAATGCGTGGGTACGTCTAGCTTATGTCATAGTATCGGCTGTAGAACGCTTTATAGACTTCAATATTCAAATACAAGTCCACTAATATTGCCAAAATCATCTAAAGTGAGAAGTCTAGAATCCACATCTGTTGTACATGCCAAATAATGTTTCACAGGCAAATTCGAACAACTCCTAAGATAAGTAATCTAGGCTAGAACTAGATATCAGCGAGTTATATCTCTGTTGGGTCCATCCCCTGGCCCTTTTATGATCTGTAATAGGTTGGGACCAATCCTCATAATAGTCACTTAATACGAAGATGTAAATAGGAAATACAATATTGCCAAAATTATCTAAAGTGACAAGTCTAGAATCTACATCTGTTGTATATGCCAAATAATATTTCGGAGGCAAATTCGATCAACTCCTAAGATAAGTAATCTAGGCTAGAACTAGATATCAGTGAGTTATATCTCTGTTGGTTCTATCCCCATCTGCTAAAGGAAGATGTAAATAGGAAAGACAAATACTAATACAATATTGCCAAAATCATCTAAAATGACAAGTCTAGAATCCACATATATTTTACATGCCAAATAATATTTCGGAGGCAAATCCGATCAACTCCTAAAATACGTAATATATGCTAGAACTAGATTTCAGTGAGTTATCTTTATTAGGTCCATCCCCTGGACCTTCTGTGATCTGTAATAGGTCAGAACAACTCCTCATAATAGCCACCTAAAAATATTATCAAGTCAGGATGGATCGAGTACAAACACTGAAAGCAGTTCCAATATATGGCGGAGACTAAAAAATAGGAAATAGTAACAAATACATGATGAATAAGTAATACTAGAATCATGATATGACAAGTAGTAAGAAACAAATGAATACAACAATCATGACAGGTCAAGTAAAGTGAAATAAGTAACACGAACAAGCATGGCATGTGGCAATGAATATAAAATAAAACAATGGAAAATGCACATTTCTAAGTATTTTAAAATACCACGTTCAACATGTAAACAGCTATGGGGGCAATGTACAGCACCCCACACGTGTGTTGTGCGTCTGCATTCTGTACAGATTAGACCAAAGTGTATAGTTTTGGAAAGTTTACATATCTACTAAAGTATTTTCCCGTCCAGCCCAACTAATGCTAATGCATCTGAGTCCCGATACGAAGATCAAGAAACCAGACAAGCCAGATGAATATAAGAGACGCAAGCAATAAAATCCTGATAAACCAATCAAGCCTGAAATAATGTATCTCATGACAATGATTCTATATAACACCAATCTGTGTAGCAACCATGTCGAAAATCAAGTAAAGCATAACTATAACATGCAGTATAGAAGCTATCAAGTAATTGAAACAATCAGAGAATGTACTCGTTTGTGGTCCTGAGCAGGTGGTACGGGTCAGAATCTGTATCGAAGTCCATGTAACTTATATTATGAGTTTACAAAGTCAATAGGTGATTTAAAATCAATAACAATACTATCTACTTGGATATTAGGTTTCTAGGTCAATTCCTATCTCTACTTGTATCTTAACTAGGTAGGTTTAATTGGTTCAATATTACCTACTTGCTATGTATCCCTACTTGATATATATATATATATATATATATATATATATATATATATATATATATATATATATATGCACTTGTAAGATCGATGCATATTACCCAGGTGGTTGCGGGTTCGAGCCTCCTGGGCGCCATTTAATTTCCCTTTAGGGGATTAAGTGGTGAGTTGGTGATGGGTGCAGCGCATATGCGGTTCAATTACGGTACAGGTGCGGACCTACGGGCCGAGATGTGTGGGACCTTCGGGCCAGGATGTGGTGGTCCTTCGGACCGAGTTTGTAGGCCTTCGGGCCAGGAGTTTGTAACACAATTACCTCTTCCATATATATATATATATATATATATATATATATATATATATACACACTTGACACTAAAATAGGATACCTAGGATACACACTCCCTGATACCCACATCCACTCTAATACCTTACCCATACCCTAACACTTTTGACTCTTGACACTAGATACAAACTTGTACCTTGGTAACATGATACCTTGATACACTCTAGGATATTCATATACCCACGAATACCTAACACTCCTATCTATGTATCACATTGATACACACTAAATATATCTCACCATTAACAATGGACACCACACTTATGTACAGTTGATCGAATTTGTGCACAGGAAATAGGTTATACACAGTAATTAGGATACATACTCTCCCTGGAAACTGTCCTAAGGGAAATCACACATTAATATTACCTACACATAGGTCCGTACACTAGTACTCTACAGTGCTCTCACTGGTAACGCCACTTTACTGTTGTTCGAGTGCACTGGAACTGCCCAACAGTTGCTGCATGATGCAGATGCTGGAGTGCAGCTTTTGTTGCTTCATTTGCTCGCAGCTTGCTGTTGTTTCCCTTGTTCCTGCACAGCATTCCCGGTGCTGTTACTGCTCGGTACAGCACTGCATGTTGCTGCTGATGCTTCTCGCAATAGATGCTGCAAAGCTATGCAGCTGCATGCACTTGCCCGAGCTACTTCTAATACAGCTAAGCTGCTGCTCAACCTCTTCAAAGTATCCATACCTGACACCAACTACCAATATGCAGCACCGAGTTAGCAAACTCTCCATATTGCCACACTATAAGTATCTTGCACTTGTGTGCACTGTATATACAGTGTATCGGTACACTGATACTCTCCATTGTGCACTGAAATATTGATACGCTTATATCTCTACTGATAACTGAACACTTAACCCGATGCTCGGATGCAGATGACCATACAAACACACACACACATATATGACCCTCATTCTAACACCGCTACACTCTATCTACAATACACGGATACAGAAAATTGACACTAAACTCAATGATACTCACTAGAGTATCATACGCCCATGTTGACACAACTCCACCACACTTCCATGATACACAACCATATCCCCTATGATACACAAACACCAATTGAAAACACCAAATCTATAATCCTCTTCATATATATATATATATATATATATATATATATATATATATATATATATTTTGACACTCAATATAAAGAATATATAGATCTAATTAGCAATTATATATAATTGACACAAAAGAACCAATTGCACATGAATATTCCAATTCCACCATGCGTATCCTGAAGTATCATGACACAAACACTAGGTATCCTATTTAGGACAAGCAAAACTCAAAATATGGCACAGAATTCCTTTGAAAACATATATAAAAAATTTGGTGAACACAAATTCGTAATATACCAAATTGGCCATTCTAGATCTTAGATCTACTAAAATTTAGTCCTCTACAACCTAATTCACAACCAAGAGGGTTAAATCTAACTATTTGGGGTCTCCTACAAGGTATAATTAGAGTTTCACCATAGAATTTGAAAAAAAAATAAGAATTACCTATTAGGAGTGGGTTCTCAATGTAGATCCATAAAATTGGGACACGAAGAAGAAGAATTGGACACGATCCTCCTAGCTTTACACTATTTTCAAGCTACTCTTGTGCTCTCAAGAATTCTCTCCATTGGAAGTAGAATTGAAGGTGAATTGGGTTGATTTGAGAGTGGTGGAGGAAAAAATTAGGATTTAGAATTTAGTTGGAGTGGTGAAGAATATGACTTGAGAAAAAAGAAGAAGAATTGGAGAAAAAATGAAATAAAATGAAATGGAGAGGGATAGGGCCGGCCAAGTGGAGCGGTATTAGAAGTTGCTATATTTACAAGTTTGCGACTCCAAACTTCTAATTCGAATTCTAGATCTAATGGGAAAGGAATCAATTAGTTTTAAAGGAAAAATAGTCAGTTATTGTAAGAATATTCTATCCATGACTAAAAAAATATAATTAACCCTAAACTAAACTAATTGATTTAATATAACTAATACTTATTTAGCAATTAAAATTTAATTGACAAAAATAATCATAAATTTCAAATTTTGGAAACATGGTGGTTACAATGGGACAGAACTCAGCAAAATAATGGTGGTGGTGTTCGAGGACTCGCCGGAGCTGTGCGGAGGGACGGTGGACGTCGAGGACAACACAGCTAGAGCTCATCCGCATTGTGGAGATGATGGCTATGGAGGCCGGGGTTTGGGAAGTGGTTATTCGTTTTACAGTAATTGAGGAAAGAGAAGGCTAAAAAGAGAAAAATGAGTGAAGAGGAAGTAATAGCTTCTCTGATGATGGAATGGGAACAAGTTAGGGGCTGTAATAAATTAGTGTTTTTAGGTTTTAATGATGAGTGGTTGAGATTCATATGGATGAGATGGAGGGACCAGATTTAAGAGTAATGAACTGACTGGATATCCTAGAAGCTTCTTAGTGTTAAGAATTTTATGGTGAAAAGTCCAAAAGGCCATATAAAATTGGTTTGATCATAGACTTGCCATTTTGTCTTCTTCTTTTTTTTAATTAACACCACTAAGATAATTTTAGTATTAAGGAAAGTTATAACTATTTTATTTTTATAGTATTTATGTTATTCTCATTAATAATCATTCATTCTCATTGATTATCTATTTGCTCTTACCAAATCATTAATTTTAATGATGATAAATAATTACTAATTGATTAGACTAATTGTTATTCATTTAACCAAATGATTTAACTAATTATTCTAATGATTAACTAATTATTTTATTACTATTAACCTTTTCTAATATTCATTACTTTCTTAATCATTATTAAATGATTACCAATCATTAGTTTAATCATTCATTAGATTTTATTAGTAATGAACATATGATTATTATACATTATTTGAAATTATTACCTTATCATATATATCATAATTACAGTGATTAGAATAATGATCATAATAATTAGAATCATAATATGTTTTTTTTGTTTTTTGTTTTCCTTTTTTTTATTTAATACTAAATTCTTTTTAATATATTCTAAAACCATTTTTTATTTATTTTTAATATCAATTTAAATATTCTATCAAACATAATTTTATTGACTCAAATCTTTCAAGTAAGAAATTCTAATTTATCCAAACTAAAGAATTAGAAAATTATTCAAAAATTCCACTTTAATATTCAGAATTTAGGGGCTACACTAAGATCTTGCTTTGAGATTGTTATTGCCTGGTTATAAATATCGAATAAAAATACAAGGAAAAACGAAAATTAAAACTCCTTGACGATTACAACAACTTGAACAGAATTAAAGATTACAAACTAACTTTGTAAATTACTACTAAGCAACCACGCTGCTACAATTAGAACGAAGAAAGAAATTAAAACACAAGTTACACAATAGAAATGAAATCCTTGCTGCTGGGGTGATGAAGATCATCGTTACTCAAAACAAGATCCTTCCATTTTCATCTATTTGTTTCTAGGAACCAACAAGCTCGAAAAAAAACTTCTGTAATGCTTCTTATCACCCTTTCTTTGGATATCAAACTAGATAAAAATATGACACTACGTGGATCTATCTAACTGCTGCTCACTCTACTCTCATAGCAAAATATTTTCTCTCACTCATCATGTATAGGAACTGTAAACCCCTTGGTAAAAATATATATAAAATATTCCAATTATTTTAATTTAATTAGCCTAATATTAATAAACATTTAAGTTATGCACACATTCAATCACTATCATTACTTACCATGTTTTCCTATATCACATATTCATGGTCATTTGAAATCCTTCCATATAATCAATATTGACTCACCATTATTACTCCATAAACTATGCACCCCTCATTTTCTTTTATTCCATACTTACACATTTTTACGGCATGTTCAATTTGTACAAGGTGCAACTCCTAAATCATTATAGCTAACGTTCACCCATAATGAATCATCATTCCTCTATTACATTCATGTTCATTATTGTATAATAAATTCTCATTTTTATTATGCATATAGAATATTCAATATGAATCATCCTTCCAAGTTTAGTCCATCCCCCTATCTTTATAATTGATATGTACCTTCCTTTTTATGAAAAGTGATAATAGTAATATATAAGATCAAATTCCTTAGATCTAAATATGAATATTTATTATGCCAACATATATTAAGTTAAAATATGATATGACCACAAGCTAGGTAGCATGTTCCTTTTCCTGTTGCCATATAAGAGCCATATTAATAATAACCATATAAAAGTCATAGTATCATATCCGCATCATCACCTTATGCTTATACTTAGCCTTAATTATTCAATTTTAGGGCCGACTAAGCTATCAAAAGATTAACATCCATATATATATTCTCCTTCCCTATGCATAGATCAGTCGAACACTTTACAAAACCTCCTCCTGTTAACCCCTCTCATCTACCTTGTCCAAGTACTCCCTCGAGAACTCATCGCAAAATCCGTTGCCCGTCGCTGACCGTGCCTCTCCTCGCCGTCACTGGCGGAGCATAAGCTGGACTGGTCCAGACTGTAGTCCGGACTAAAAAATAAAAAATTTACTAGAAAAAAAATCATTCATCTTCCTGGCGTGTCCTTGCTCTCAGTTCCAGCTTTTTTTTTTTTTTTTTCATGACATGTCCCTGCTCTCAGTTCCCGCTAAGAAAAATTTCTGGCTCTGCTCGCCGCCGAGCACTCGTGGAACCATCACCACCTGCCCCTACGCATGCGTGAACCGGCACTACACCTGACTCCGGCGCAGATGACATATAGTAACTCTTCTTTCTCTCAGTATGAGTCGATTAAATAATGTGGATTCGTTGGATACTGTTTATATCTATAATAAGGGAAGAAGAAGATGAAAAAGAAGGATAGGTAACCAGACAAGCTCTTGCACTGTTCACATATTAGCACATTGTGAACGTAGAGCAGGAGCGCCAGACACTGTTCACGAGTACCGTGCATAGTCTGTTGTCTGTACAATATAGGTTTGGAAGAGAAAATATTTGGAAGAAAATATGTGGTCACCTCTCTCTGAGTGTTGAGGTTATTTTTATATGCATTTTGCATATAAAAAATGCTATGCCTACAGCCAAATTCTTTTAACTTTTTTACAACCGTCATATGGCGGTCGCGTGGTGGCCCTCTGTTGGAGGAGGGGAGAGAGGGATGTAACTAGGTTGTAAGTATTTGGTAAGTAAACTTAGCGTTATCTATTCTACTATATAATGTCAAAACTAGGCTTCACCGTGAAAGTTTTTTCGTTCCAAAAATACCCTTCATTACATTTCAATATGTATTAACGTTGATAAGGATATCTAAGTAATTAAAAAAGTAATTAAATACATATTAAATATATGCATGCATGAGGCAACTTGGGGAATGATAGTTAATAAAACAAAGATATGCATGCATGCAAAGTAGGTAGTTTGGAGAATAAAACAAAAGTTAATAAAGCATGCATGCAAAATAGGCACATGAGCCCAAGAGATAAGAGAAACTTTTCTATTCCCTTCATTTAATTTCTTCCAACTTTCATGCTCGTGCCTATTATATTTTCACCTATAATAAAATTAAAAAAGTTGTCGTTTGCTTTTTTAATAAACTATATTTTTTTTCAAATAATATGAAATACGTGCAACGCACGTGTGTGTGTACTAGTTGCTATATAATATGTAAGACAAATCATCTTCACAAAACAGAGGGCCGACCATGTGCTGGTAATGAATGCTCTACAAATTTTCACTTAACCCCTTACGTCTTTCTCTTAGTACATTTGATCAAGAGAGACGAGTAACATTATTCTTATGCACTACCTCTTCCCGAGGAACCATGTTGACATTTTATACAGTTTTTCAGCTTAACCCCCATCTTTACTTTTATTTAGATATTACCCCTTGCTTTTTCATTTCACATAACTGCTAACTCATCCTTTCCTTTTTCACCCGACTAGTAAAAGCATCATTAAACGTTTGGACTTTCCAATACAATTTGGGACTCAAAATTTAAAAAAAAAAGGTAAATGTAGAATGGATTTGTATAAGAATTGTAAAATGATAAAATAAGTTCCGGTCCCAAGGATTGTGTGGTCAAAAATTGATATGTAAAAAAAATAATGTAAAATCTAGAATTTAGAAAGTTAGGGTCCAAATTGGAACTTACTATTCTACATAATGGGTTCCTACAATCTTTAATCTAAAAATTGGGAGGCACAACCTATAGCTCTTATGGGTGGGATGTGACTCAAAATCTAAAAATTGGAACTATGAATGAAACTTACTATTCTAAAAGTTGAGCTCCTACATTTTAAATTTAGAATCTAGAATTTGGGACGAGCCTTACTAATGATGCTCTAAAGCATCCTTAGAGTGTTTGAAAAAAATGGTTGCCACATGGGAATCACAACTTCTTATTTCAAAAATCTTTCTCCAATACAAATGTGAAGTTGGTTGTGAAGTTGACATGACAAGGACAATGTGAAATTAGTTGTCTATATCTAGACAATGGAATTCACAATGACTTTATTTCACATCATCAATTATGAATAAAAATATTTATGAAAAAAGGAAGTAAAAAAGTTGTCTTGGAAGTTTTAAAAAAGTAGTTTTATTTTTTTTTTCTCAATACTTTTGCATTGGAGAACACTTTTTTATTATATTGTCTTGTGTGAATATAATTTTGTCACATAGCAAAGACATTGTCTTGTGTCTCATGCTACATAGGAATCACAACACAAAATAAGACAATAGGGTTGGAGATGCTCCTATTAGATGGTACTCAAAATTGTATCTTGAGGCCTACAAGTTAAAAAAATGAGAGGTAAATGTAGAATGCATTTGGTTTGTTTGAGAATAGTATAAAATAATAAAATGACCTTTCATTCCAAAGATTGTGTGGTAAAAAATTAATGTGAAATTTATTTTCTTGTAAATCTAGAATCTAGAAATTAGGGCTTCAAATTGGGACTTTATTCTACAAAATAATTTCATACATTTTGAATGTAGAAATTTTTAGCCCAACCCATAGCTCATGTGGGTGGGTTGGACCTCATAACTAGAAATTGAAACTTGTGATGTTTCTTACTATTCAACCAAATGAGCTTCTAAATTCTAAATCTAGAATCTTGATTTTGGAATGGACCTTACTAATGATGCTCTAAATAATAGAAAAGTTTGCACTTAACCCCTTATAACATATATTATCCGATTATAACTGGTAAATAATTAACTAGAATAATTAACAATATAATCTACTACTTAATAAGATTTAAAGACAATTTAACTTAAAAGTGGAATTATGTAATTATATAAATACAAAATTTGATATAAAATAATATTAACCTTGTATTTATATATATATGTGTTTTTGTCTAGGCGTGATATTAGATGATTCGACAAAACCTTGGAGAGCAGGCAAATACCTTGCCTTCTTTACAGTATATTTACATGTCTATATTCTTTTTTTGCTGTGTAATATGAAAACTAGTATTTGTTTTCTTTTATCGTCCATTGTTATGTTTGTTATCATGTAATAGGCCTAGTAGATGACTTGTCATTGTGTTAGTTTATACATGGTTGGTTGGAATATGTACCTTACACGTGTCGTACTGTATCATTGGTTAGGAAGAATGAATATGTTATTTTAGGATTGCTACTTCTACTTTTGAGTTTTCTCAACCTACGAGTCCACACTAGGGGCGAGGTTATCTGTTTGAACAACCTATGAGTCCACACTGGGGGCGAGAGCTTTGATTATCAGTTCGATTATCCTTGCCATGTGTTCACATAGGAACTTGGTATTTGTTAGTCCGTTTCCTTTTCAAGATTTCATTTATACGTATTTGTTCTTATATGCATGTTTCGTTTGGTTATTAGTCATATTCGTTCCTTTTTTTATTTTATTTGCATGTGTATACTATATATATTTGGCATGTTCTTCCTATGTCTTGCTACGTCCCACTGAGGACATGGACTTTTCACCATATCTCGATGAACATGTGTACCCGGAATGCTACGGATCAGGACCCGAGTTGGAATATCTGCACTTGACAAGTTCGTTATTGCTTAGATTATTTTAGCATGGACATTTTATTTTCTTAACTTTATCTTTTGTCTACTAATAGTGGATTTGTCTCCACCGGACGTGATTTAATTTTGAAAAACTTGAACCTGTGTATTTACTTTCATCATTTTTTATTTTGTTTTGGGTTGATATTAATTTGTCGTGGATAAGATATAGTTGTCTATATTTTGTATTAGATTATTGGACTTAAGTCCTATATAGACAGCACATGTACGAAACGTGAAAATTCCATGAGTTGAAGTATTTTTTGATTCGTACCATCTAGCCCAGTCACGTACTAGTTCTGTGAGTTTTGGGACTACACGTGACAGGAAGAGAGAAGAGAATATATATAGGGGGGTACAATCCAACCCCTAATAACCACAACCAACATATTCTTTAGAGAATCCCTTGGGATAAGGGGCGGTTACAACCCAATATCATCCAATCCTTACAGATAAGGGGTAGTTACAATAGATTATCCATTCAAACAGTCGCCACTTGAAATTTTTTGGAGGCTAAATTTTTGCTCAAGCACCCTCCGCGCAGAATTAACAATTTCTGCGTAAGTACCTTCTCAACAAAAATCTAGAGCTCGCATGCACAACTGATTGGCATACGGAAACCCACGTTGCACTCTTGTAAAATTTTGCGGTACACCAATGCAAAAACCCACGTTATGTCAACATTGCTCCTACATTGCGTCCGAACAAAAACTGCATGGGAAGGAGCGCAGAAGTACACAATGACGCACAAAAGAGGCATCTCACACCCGATGCGTACGTGCGTAGTGCACCATCAAAGCGCCACTTGCGCCCCTCGTCCTTCGCTCTTTGCTCTTTACCTTTCTTCCTCATCCGAGTCCGAGTCGCTTGGTCCTTTTGGTGTAAGAACTATTTTCAAGAAATGGGTGACAAGAAACATAAATATTTCTTGGAGTTCTTGATCCTTGTCCTATAAGAAAATACTCCACCATTACAACCACATATGCTACCACTTAGGGGTGCACCTCGGGCGGGTTGCGTTGGGCTTGAGCTCAACCTGAGTCCAACTCGATGAATCATAAGCCTAGCTCGAGTCCAAGCCCAATTCGGCCTTTGGTTCAACATATGAAGTCGAAGACCGAGCCCGAAAGAATAGAAAAGGAACCCAGGTTCCTCGGGTTGGGCTCGGATTGGGTCAGATCCATTGGATTTATTGGGCTCTAACATGATATTTGAAATAATTTTAAACAAGATTAATATTAAATACATAATCAAATAGTAATCAAGCATCAACCATTATAAAATACAAAGTGAAATGTGATTTATGATAAGGAGTTGGAAGAGTTTCACTAGAGAAATGTAGTGTTTAAACTTTTTATTTAAGTAGTATGAAATAGTATATATATATATATATATATATATATATATATATATATATATATATAATGTCAGATTTCAGGTTCTTTGGGTAACCCGATACATGAACCCAAGGCTAATCCGATTTTTAATCGGGTTCAAATATTTTAACCCGAATCCGAATCTGAATCCGAACCTGAGTCCAAGTATCTTTAATCATAATCCAACCCACTAACGGATTTACTATTCCCTATGTGCACAAGTTAATAAAAAGAAAATCTTATATTAAAATATGCGTTTAGATTTGTCACATGAATGTGAGACTATTTTCTAGAAATCAATCTTAATAACGTTCAACATCTATTATCCTTGTGCATGATGTTGACGCATTGTCTAAACCCTAGCGAAATTTGAATTTACTAGTAACACTAATATAAACATGCAGAACTCCAACCTTTACTTTCAACTGCATGTTTCTGTCTAACGGTACTGACAATTTTAGAAGGAAAGTATCACCATCCATTTGAACACGAGGGAGGACTACTATCAATTGACTTGTGCCAAATTTACTTACTTGCCTCAGAGAATGTTTTACGAATATTCTGTTCAAAAACCATCACCTTCAATTGCATGCCGTCTCTCTCGTGCCCAAAGAAAGGTACAAGCGAGAAAAGCAACAAGACGTCGACCCTACTAATAGTGATAACCCTTATTAGCAAGTCGACAAACGAAAAAAAAAAAAAAAAAAAAATTCGGGAGACGAAATACGAGTATAAATCAGCACAATATAACTAAAATATGTTAGAATATTCGGTCAAATATCTGTCAAATGAGAAATCATCGGATTAGATTTAATTCGAGTTTAGTAACTTTGATATGAACAAATTCGGCACTAAAAATTTGACATGTATTTTTTTTTTTTTTATCTCTAATAAACAAGTAAACAATTCATTAAACACAAATTTATAAGTCCATATTTTCACCCTTCTCACAAAATGATAATTGAATTTCTTTCTTGGTTAATTAAATATGTTGCAATTGAGTTTCTTTTTCTTTTTATTTATTTTTTTGTATAGACATTTTTTTGTGAATTGTGCCAACTAGTTAAAAGCAGCAAGACTGCAAGAGTTAATAAAAGATTCTTGGATTTCTTTCTTAGTTAATTAAATATGTTGCACTGCCAGCTACATTTTTTGTGTCGAATTTTTTAATTATTCGTACGGAATGCATTTAAAAAGTTACAGTCTTAAAATTCACATATTAATCTGAATATTTACGTTTTTAAATACGCATTTTATTCAGATGATTGCTAGCAATGTGTTAACAGCTTAGGAAGTTCATGATATTAAATACACATAAATTATGTAAGGAGTGTTGGGCTGCCAAAAAAATTCCTAAATGAAAGAACGAGAATACAAATATTTAGGATTTAGGGCACAAATATTAATGATTATATTTGGGAGAAGTGGATCCGGGTCAGATATAATTAATAAAAAACATATGCGATAAAGTGAATTAAGAATAGGAAACGAGCTAAAGATTGAATTTTGTAAGAGAAATGATAATTTTATATAGGTTCAGTTATATATTAATTAACTTTTGTTTGAAAGAAATTAATACCATAAAGTAAATTACGAATAGGAATTGACTATAGGATTTTGGAAAAACTAAAATTTAAATTTCGTAAGAGAAATGATAATTTTATATAGGTTCAATTATATATTAATTAATTTTTGTTTGAAAGAAACAGATACGATAAAGTGAATTACTAATAGGAATAGAGTATAATAGAATTTTTGAAAAGTCATGTTTGAATTTCTTAAGAGAAATGATAATTTTAGATAGGTTCAGTAATATATAATTAATTTTTGTTTGAGTATTAGTATATACTTTAAATACAATTGGTTTAGTTGATAAGCACTTCCTAGTATTAGAAGTATAATTATATTTATATTATGTATATATTTATATATGTATATAGATATTCATATTCTAATAATAGAGTGTAATCCATATTCATATTCAGACAAATTAGATTCAGATTCAGATAAATTCAATTGAAATTTAAATCCTAATGGATGAAAAAAAAATTACCGTAGCAAATTAATTTATATTAAATTAATACAAAAAAATAAGTTTAATCAAATTTAAAATAAAGAAACTGTCCGCCAACAACGTTGGCGGAAAACAGACATAGAACATACTTGGAAGCAAGTGTGGAGGAGTGGGACCAGTCCTGGGACTGTAGCTGATTGTCCGCCAACAAAGTTGGCGGACAAGGACACGCTGATTGTCCGCCAACTTTCGTCAATTTAGTTGGCGAAAAATGAGCAGTGGGGCCCGCGGTCGGATGGGTGGGGGTGAGGAGTGGTTTGGTTTGGTTTGGTTTGTTTTATTTAGTTATTTTTGGTATTTTGATTTAGTTATTTTTTGGATTTTGTTTTTTTTTTACTTACTTTTTTTCTTCATATTAAAGTTTATTTTAATAAGAAAAAAATTAATATTTATTTTTTACTTAGTTTTGTTTCTTTAGTTAGATTTTTGTTTCTTTAGTTGGTTTTTTTTTTCTTTTTTTCATATTAAAGTCTATTTTCATATTAAAGTTTATTTTTATAAGAAAAAAAAACTAAGTGAAGAAAAATAAGGGAAAAAAACTAGTAATTTTTTGGTCCTCTAAAGCTTAGTTTATTTTAATAGTTTACATTTTTATATGAAAAAAAAGAAGACTAAGTAAAGAAGAAAGAAAAATAATAGGTTGGAGAATGGTTTGGTTTTTATTTGGGTTTGAAATTGGGTCCGGGTCTATGAATTAGTGTCGATTTAGGAGTTGGTTTAGGTCCAACGGCTATTTCACAACGGCTCTTTTATTTTTCCAACGTTCATATCCAACGTTCGTCTAACGTTCGTTTCGAAGTTACCTATATAAACGTAGTATTTGTTTCATATCAGCATATCAAACATTGCAAAAAGAAATTTTTTTTTCTTTCCATACGAAGTTTCTTTCTTTCCACACAAGAAAAGCTCAGTTCAATATAAAATATTTGATGTCCATTTTCTTGTTGTCATGGATCGAAGTCTAACAATACTATGATCACTTGGTGGTATACTAAATGGGTTAGCTTATGAAGGAGGTTTAGTTGAATTTTTTTTTAATTTTGTTTGATAATTTACGTAATCTAATAATTAAAATTTTTTATATTGACTATGAATATTTTTATTGGTACATATTTATCTATCTAATTGTATAAATTTTGCTAGTGAGTAAGCATGAAAATTCATTCTTGAAGTTAATATGCAATCACAGTATATTAATATTTTTGTGACTCCACCACCACCACCACCACCAAGAATTAGTAGTTCTCCTAGTTCTTCTCACCAAGTTATTTTATTTACTGAAGAAGAACATAGAGTAGATGATGGTAATACCGACGATGAAAATAGTGATGATTTAATAGAAAATATAGATGATGAACTTGATGATAATGTTGATAGTTTAAATAATTTATTCATTGGAAAAGAATTTATGAATCGTCATGTATTTAGAAGTTTTATTAGTGATATAGCAATTGCAAATATTTTTTCTTGTCGGGCTACTAGAAACAATGCCAATAGAATGGTATATAAATGTAACATTTCAAGTTGTAATTGGAGAGTGTACGCACGAAACATTCTTCATTAGTATGCAAGAAAATGTGCATTTGTTTAGGTGGACATACAACAAAAAATCATCCATTAGTGACAACTGGATGGGTTAAGAATAAGATTATTGATAAAATTTGTGATAATCAGTCGTATAGTCCATCGCATGTTGTAAAGGATATTTGATCCCTGTTGTAAAGGATATCTATATAGATTTTAGGGTTAGGGTTAGGGGGGTATTTAGGTAATTTCATTTAATAAAATATCTAGATATTTTAGATATTTTTAGGTTATTAAATACATTGAATTTGGACCCATTTGGAATGTATGGTTGAGAATCACCCTCCAATGGAAGGTTGACACCTCGCACATAAAAGTTTGCAGATAAAACCCTACAAATTTACAATTTGCACAGAAGCCCTATTAATTTGGAAAATTGTGCAATTATAAAATTGTTTTAGAAAAATACCTCATTCCTGAGGGCGCTGTAATGAACAGAATTGAGCGGTGGTGTCCAGTGAGGGTCTTGAGGGTGTGGGGGTGAGTCTGGGCAGGGGCTGGTGTCACTACTCGATTCTAGAAAATAGGTTTATTTTTTTTTATTTGGTAAATTGTGAATTGTATTTAATTAATTATATTTATATTTAATTAGTGATTGTATTATTTCTAATTATTTTTTTTAGGGTTTTGGCTAGCCTGGACCCGTGTCAGACCCTAGTGGACCCATGTCCGACCCAGCCCATACCCCAGTGAGACTTATTTTTTTGTTTAGAATATTTATTATATTTTTAGTGGGTTAGTTGGAGAGATTTGGAGTTAGTTTGAGTGCTTTTGGAACCCGAAACCCAAACCCAAGTGAGAGGGAGGCATTTTGGACATTTGGAGATTTGTGAAAACCCCTTTATTACACCATGCCGGCCTATTCCCAGCCCCCTCACCCGACCACAACAGCCCTTTCCCCCATTTTCATCTTCTTCTTCATTCTTCTTCTTCTCTCCACTCTTTCTTCTTATTTCCTTCTCTGTAAACCCCCTGATTTTTTTCAAAATTTTCAAAACTGGATTTTTCACAATTTTCTGGGAATTTTCTGTCATTTAAAAACAGGGTTTTAATTATTCAATAATTTTTAAATGATAATAAACAATATTAAAATATTATAAAAATAATATTTTTGGATGTAAAATGAAAAATTGGACTTAGGACAATTTTTCTGGAATTTATTGGACCCCGGACCTATTTTTAAAACACCTAAAACTATTTATTTATTTATTATATTTATTATTATTATGATTATGATTATTATTATTATTATTATTATTATTATTATTATTTTTACCCAGCCCTGGCCCATTCTCGCGGCCCGGCCCGGCCCAGTGGGCCAAGTCCAGCAGCCCAGCCTCTGCTATCGGGTCGGGTCGGATCCGCCAGACCCGACCCGCCCGCAACCCGCTAACCCGGCCCCCTCTCTCCCCCACGACCCGATCCCTCTCCCCGAATCCTCCGCCGGCGGCTCCGCCACATCGCCGGCAGCCCGTTCCTCCCCGTCGCGTCCCTCGCTCCACGACCCCGGCTTCGTCGCCGCCTCACCCGGCCACCCATGGCCCCCGACCGCCTATAAAACCACCCCTTCCCCCATCTCCTTCCCCAAATCCCTCCTCTGAACCCTAGCCCTCGCCGGAACCCCTCGCCGCACCCGCGCCGCCACAGCTCGCCGCCTCCCCCGCCGTCGATCCTCCCACAGCGCCTCGCCGGCCCTTCCTCCTCCCCCTTCTCCCTTCCCTCACCTCCATCGACAGACCCGACCCCGCGCCGCCGTCCAGCCACCCGCGCGCCGGCCGCCTCTGCCCCCGGCCGCCTCCGGCCAGCGCCACCGACCCCAGCCTCCCTCCGGCCCCCTCCGCCTCAGCTCCGGCAGAATCCCCTAGCCCTAAACCTAGGACACAGAACTCAGGACACGGACACGGCCCTTCGCGTCGTGTCGGACACGGAATATTTCTGCTTTTTCGAATCCTGTTCAGGTACGCGTATCTCCCTGCTCGTTTATCCGTTTTCAATTCCGTAAATTGAGTTGCGAAGCCTGTATGACCCTCTCAGTGCCCGGACAAACCGTTCGGGGCATCGCGTCCTATGGTGATCGCACACCGCGATCCAAAAAAAGAAAAAACCAGACCCTGTTTTACCCCGGAACTGAGTACGCCCCGCCAAACGGGACGACTTGGTCGCGCACGGTCTTCACAGATACGTGCGCATCGTCGATACGGACGTGTGGGATTTCGCAGAAGCTGATTCGGGTGTGCATGCACACCAGGATCAACGTGTAACCGCGGACATCGCCCCGTATCTGTACTTTCTATAATTTACCCTAACTTTGTGTACACACGTCGGATCGAGACGAAACTTGCGCCATCGGACTCATAGCGATACGCTGGTCCTGTGGGTCAAGTTTGGTTCGATTCTGAGAACGTTGACAAAATCGCGTGTCGTGGGCCCCACAGGCCCCGCTCGACGGACGATTTTGTGTTCGGCTCATCGGAATCCAATTCTGGAAGTTCCGTTGGGTTTGTATCATCGTTCCTGACCTGTTGACACTAAGTTTGGTAAATTTGGAGACCTTTGACCCTGACGCATTTTTCGGTAAAAGGCCCGCATGTGGACCCTGTTTTGACCCGAAACTGCCATTTTTGCCCTTGTCTCCAAATTGGACCCAAGGACAGGCATTTCTAGCTGATTGATATTTTCTGGATCTGATGGTGATGTTTGTTTCAGCAACCAAATTACCGCCTGCAAATCCAACTGAAGTCAGAACCGAAATCAGAGCCGGAACCACAAGCAAGTGTACCTTGCCAAACCCTGCAGCTTGCTAATTATTTTTCTGGACTTAATTATGCATTAGTGGGCAAGTAAAGCTTGCCAAGTCTCAGTAATTCTTGACATAGTATTTTACTTGATTTCTTGTGGAATTAAATGTAAACTTGTTTTAACTGCTTAACCTAGGAAGCGGGTGACGTGCTTAGTGTCCGATCATAGTCGGGTGCCAACTCCGTACGTGGGGTTGTGTAATGCCACATAGACATGGATATCGAGACCCGATAATTCTCGTACTTGTCCTATCAAGTACACCTGAACCCAGGACACTTGACACTATTTCATGAGACAGAGTCTTCCTGAGACATTCAAGGTAATTCTGTATAGGATGCATATTTTTTGACATAGACTTTACATTCTTAGAAATTTGATTCATAGCTATCAGACTTGCTGCATTAGTTATAATCGTGCGTGACATGGACATGAGGCATCATGGATATGAGACGTGGGATTACATTGGGTGGGGAGAGACACACAGACTACAGGCTGATATTATATATATATATATAACATAGTATATAACAAAGTGTGGTTCATAGTTATTGCCGCTACCGGCTCCCCGACACATAGCTTGTAGTGGCTTCAGCCTGAGTTCTAGTGCTGCTCTCATATTGCATATCACTTAGCTGGTTATATAGTTTACCCTGTTGTTTCATTTATCGCTGCACTCCATATATTTTGGCTTGTATTTTCTGTACCTTGTTATGTCCCCTGAGGACCTGGAATGGACTATGTCCCCAGGTATAGCTGAAGAGAACTACCCTGAGGTGTACGATACAGGAGCACTCCTTGGAGCAGAACCAGGAACAGAGGACGAGATAGTGGCAGAAGACTTCTCCTGAGTACCGGCTTCATCTACACAGTATTTCCATTTTCAGTATTTAATTCCTGTCTATTTCTTTTAATGTAACAGACTGATTCTCGGATCGTTTCCAGAGACACTTATTTGATATTGCTTATTTATTTCCATTTGCATTACTTCTGGCATTTATTCTGTGTTTATCTGTTGTGGATGAGATAGATTAGTCTGTGACCTATATTAATGGTTCTATAAATTGCTAGACTACAGCTTAAGCATGCCCTGATGGATCCATTAAATTGGGTTGTCTATCGGTGCGTGCTACTGGCCATTGCGCACGTGCTCAGTCCCTCGGCATTTTGGGACTGGGGCGTGACATGTTTTTGTGGTGGTCCATGCAGGTCTACGACTAAATTGTTCGGTTTCAACTTAGGGACCGAACATGCCTGCAATAAGAATAGGATAAGTTTTTAGGATCTCATCCACTTGCTTGAATCGTTTTTGATATCTGTATCATATTCAAACTAATTTTGACTTGCATCTTGCCTTGATTCCTGTGCGCCTCTTATTGGTTATTTTGGATACAGGGAAATGGACCCACAAGAATGCACCGAGACTCCCGCCGGAACACCACAAGCTACAGGTGTCACCTATGACGATGAAGTGACACCAGTCGAAGGAGTTCCCTCAACTCAACAAAGCCAGCAGGCAGGTCAACCTACCTCCCGATTCCGACGCGATGACATTCCACCTCCGCCGCAGTTCGTTCCACCAACGCCCGTACTCCCACAAGGACAGCCAATTGACGGGCAGCAGATATTCCAAATGATCTACGCGATGATGCAAGCTCAGCAACAAGTCCAACACGAGGCTCAGCGTCGTGAAGCTAACTTCTGGAGGGACAGCATCGTAACTATACTGGAGCAGGCCAACCTACCAGCTCGATGGCTATCTACAGGCTCTATCACTGACTTCCGCCAACTGAAGCCCCGCACTTTCTTCGGCAAGGAAGAGCCCACCGAAGTTCATGAATGGCTCACCAACATTCGGCATCAACTGGAAGCAGCTGAGCTTCCACGGGAATGCTGGATGACTGCCGTCCGAATGCAATTGACAGGCAACGCGCACCACTGGTGGTTGTCTGAGGAGATGCGACTCGGAGCAGACCGAGTCACTTGGGAGGAGTTCTCCAGACTCTTCCAAGAGATGTACATTCCGGCTATCGCTCGATCAGAACTGCGGGACAAGTTTAATCGCCTCACCCAGGACTCTATGACGGTGTAAGAGTATAACGCAGAATTTATTCGTCTGAGCCGCTTCGCCCCAACCCTGATCCCGACAGAGAAAGAGAAAGCCGAGAAGTTCTTCGACGGACTAAACTTCGAGCTACAGAGACTCATCGAATCCGTCGCACCTACCTCCTACTCAGACGTTCTCGCTGCAGCCCGACACATGGAACGCGTCACCAGGAGGGAGTCTCGCCACAAGCGGCCAATCACCTCAGCACCAGACAGAACATCACCGGAAGAATCTGCAAAGAGATCTCACACGTACCAGCCACCCAGCACAGCTTCGCAGACCCTTCCTACCTGTCACTACTGCGGCAAGATAGGCCATGTCGAGAGGGACTGCAGACGCAAGTTGGGATTGTGTCTGATTTGCGGCACCAATCAATACATAGCCAAGGACTGTCCCCAGCATCGAGATGGAGCACCAAGGGCAAACCAACCAGCTTCACCAGCACCGAGGCCACCTCTGGCACCTCAAGCAGCACTTTTTCAGCAAGCTCAGCAGTAGCAGAGGAATCTACCTCAAGGACGAGGACAAGCCTACACGATGACTGTGGAGGACGCTGATGCGAGTAAGTGATTCGTAGTATCCGTTTCTAGTCTTGTTGTAGTTCGTGCCTATTGGTTCGTGACCTCAGCCCCAACCTAGTAATTTGCAACTTGTTAATAATAACCTGGTTTTCATAAAAGTTGTAGTTTTCTTGTTTTAACTAGATTTTCTCTGGAAAGTGCATAACTTTCATTTTTAGGGAAATGGTATTTCCCTAAGTATCTTGTGACGTGTTTCAAACCATACTTGCAACCGTGTCATCTCTGTTGACCGGTTATTCTTTGATTGCGAGGACGCAATCCTCTTAAGGGGGGTAGATTGTAAACCCCCTGATTTTTTTTAAAATTTTCAAAACTGGATTTTTCACAATTTTCTGGGAATTTTTTATAATTTAGAAACAGGATTTTAATTATTCAATAATTTTTAAATGATAATAAACAATATTAAAATATTATAAAAATAATATTGTTGGATGTAAAATAAAAACTGGACTTAGGCAATTTTTCTGGAATTTATTGGACCCCAGACCTATTTTTAAAACACCTAAAACTATTTATTTAATTAATTAATTAATTATTTATTTATTAATTGTATTTGTTATTATTATTATTATTATTATTATTTTTACCCAGCCCTAGCACATTCCCGCGGCCCGGCCCGGCCCAGTGGGCCGAGTCCAGCAGCCCAGCCTCTGCTATCGGGTCGGGTCGGATCCGCCAGACCCGACCCGCCCGCAACCCGCTAACCCGGCCCCCTCTCTCCCCCACGACCCGATCCCTCTCCCCGAATCCTCCGCCGGCAGCTCCGCCACGTCGCCGGCAGCCCGTTCCTCCCCGTCGCATCCCTCGCTCCACGACCCCGGCTTCGTCGCTGCCTCACCTGGCCACCCCTGGCCACCGACCGCCTATAAAACCACCCCTTCCCCCATCTCCTTCCCCAAATTCCTCCTCTGAACCCTAGCCCTCGACGGAACCCCTCGCCACACCCGCGCCGCCACAGCTCGCCGCCTCCCCCGCCGTCTATCCTCCCACAGTGCCTCGCCGGCCCTTCCTCCTCCCCCTTCTCCCTTCCCTCACCTCCCTCGACAGACCCGACCCCGCGCCGCCGTCCAGCCACCCGCGCGCCGGCCGCCTCTGCCCCCGGCCGCCTCCGACCAGCGCCGTCGACCCCAGCCTCCCTCCGGCCCCCTCCGCCTCAGCTCCGGCAGAATCCCCTAGCCCTAAACCTAGGACACAGAACTCAGGACACGGACACGGCCCTTCGCGTCGTGTCGGACACGGAATATTTCTGTTTTTTCGAACCCTGTTCAGGTACGCGTATCTCCCTGCTCGTTTACCCATTTTCAATTCCGTAAATTGCGTTGCGAAGCCTGTATGACCCTCTCGGTGCCCGGATAAACCGTTCGGGGCATCGCGTCCTGTGGTGATCGCACACCGCGATCCAAAAACAGAAAAAAACCAGACCCTATTTCACCCCGGAACTGAGTACGCCCCGCCAAACGGGACGACTTGGTCGCGCGTGGTCTTCACAGATACGTGCGCATCGTCGATACGGACGTGTGGGATTTCGCAGAAGCTGATTCGGGTGTGCGTGCACACCGGGATCAACGCGTATCCGCGGACATCGCCCCGTATCCGTACTTTCTGTAATTCACCCTAACTTTGTGTACACACGTCGGATCGAGACGAAACTTATGCCATCGGACTCATAGCAATACGCTGGTCCTGTGGGTCAAGTTTGGTTCGATTCTGAGAACGTTGACGAAATCGCGTGTCGTGGGCCCCACAAGCCCCGCTCGACGGGCAATTTTGTGTTCGGCTCATCGAAATCCAATTCTGGAAGTTCCGTTGGGTTCGTATCATCGTTCCTGACCTGTTGACACTAAGTTTGGTGAATTTGGAGACCTTTGACCCTGACGTATTTTTCCCTTGTCCTTGTCCTTGTCCTTGAATTTGGACCCCGTTTTGACCCAAAACTGCCGTTTTTGCCCTTGTCTCCAAATTGGACCCAAGGACAGGCATTTCTAGCTGATTGATATTTTCTGGATCTGATTATGATGTTTGTTTCAGCAACCGGATTATCGCCTGCAAATCGAACTGAAGTCAGAGCCGAAATCAGAGCCGGAACCACAGGCAAGTGTACCTTGCCAAACCCTGCAGCTTGCTAATTATTTTTCTGGACTTAATTATGCATTAGTGGACAAGTAAAGCTTGCCAAGTCTCAGTAATTCTTGACATAGTATTTTACTTAATTTCTTGTGGAATTAAATGTAAACTTGTTTTAACTGCTTAACCTAGGAAGCGGGTGACGTGCTTAGTGTCCGATCATAGTCGGGTGCCAACTCCGTACGTGGGGTTGTGTAATGCCACATAGACATGGATATCGAGACCCGATAATTCTCGTACTTGTCCTATCAAGTACACCTGAACCCAGGACACTTGACACTATTTCATGAGACAGAGTCTTCCTGAGACATTCAAGGTAATTCTGTACAGGATGCATATTTTATGACATAGACTTTACATTCTTAGACATTTGATTCATAGCTATCAGACTTGCTGCATTAGTTATAATCGTGCGTGACATGGACATGAGGCATCGTGGACATGAGACGTGGGATTACATTGGGTGGGGAGAGACACACAGACTACAGGCTGATATTATATATATATATATATAACATAGTATATAACATAGTGTGGTTCATAGTTATTGTCGCTACCGGCTCCCCGACACAGAGCTTGTAGTGGCTTCAGCCTGAGTTCTAGTGCTGCTCTCATATTGCATATCACTTAGCTGGTTATATAGTTTACCCTGTTGTTTCATTTATCGCTGTACTCCATATATTTTGGCTTGTATTTTTTGTATCTTGTTATGTCCCCTGAGGACCTGGAATGGACTATGTTCCCAGGTATAGCTGAAGAGAACTACCTCGAGGTGTACGGTACAGGAGCACTCCTTGGAGCAGAACCAGGAACAGAGGACGAGATAGTGGCAGAAGACTTCTCCTGAGTACCGGCTTCATCTACACAGTATTTCTATTTTTAGTATTTAATTCGTGTCTATTTATTTTAATGTAACAGACTGATTCTCGGATCGTTTCCCGAGACACTTATTTGATATTGCTTATTTATTTCCATTTGCATTACTTCTGGCATTTATTCTGTCTTTATCTGTTGTGGATGAGATAGATTAGTCTGTGACCTATATTAATGGTTCTATAAATTGCTAGACTACAGCTTAAGCATGCCCTGATGGATCCATTAAATTGGGTTGTCCATCGGTGCGTGCTGCTGGCCATTGCGCACGTGCTCAGTCCCTCGGCATTTTGGGACTGGGGCGTGACATTCTCCCAACTTCAAGTAAGTGCCCTATTCCTCTTCTTTCTTCTTCTATTCTCTATGGTTGCTAATCATAACCCTACATTTTTTCCTAACCTAGGTGTATAGAGCCTAGACTTTGTGTGGAGGCTAGATTTGGAGGCTTGGTTGAGGGAGGTGATTTCAAGTGGATTGGAGACTATGGCCTTGGGATTCCAACTCCCAAGAGATAAACCCTAACTTTTCCCTTGCTAATTACTCTTATGTAGTGTAATTAGTGGTTTAGAACCTTCCTAGACCCTAAACCTACCCTTGGGAGAAAGTTGGAACAAGTTTGGTTGAGTTTGGAGACTTTGACACTAGGTTTTGTGTCAATTTCGGGTGGAATCCGAATTTGGCCCAATTTTGGGTGATGCCCTAGGTTAGACGGACCTAGGTAGACGTTGTCAGGTATCTTGAGGGTGACTGCGTGTCTCCGTTCGGACACGGGAAGTCGTGTCGCAGAGAAACGGGCATTTCGGGCAAATTTGGGGTTTTCGTCGTCGCCGGTTCTAAGTGCGTGTGCATTTTTGCCACGGGCCTAGAATCGATGGGGTAGCATTTTTTCTAGGATTTAGGCATCGTTTAGAACCCGTAGGTAAATTTTGGGCCGATTCCGAGTTGGTTTGGTGTACATTTCAGGAGGTTTTCCGAACCGCACACAGCGTGTTCGTCGAAATGATCGAACGGCTATTTCGACTTGGTTTCCTAGTTTCGGGCTTGTGCGCGCGTTGGGTTAGTATCGAAGAGTGTGTGCTAGAATTCTCGGATTATATTTTATATATTTATAGGTATTTGTGTGTGTCGTGGTCGTTGGGCGTGAGTGGGGCATGTTGTTTGTGTGTTGTGTTTGGTGTTTGTGTGTCTATGTAAGTTTATATATATATGTGTGTGTGTGTGTCTATTTATATGTATATGTGTTTGTATGTCTATATATATGTGTGTATTCATATATATGTGCTTGTGTATGTATATGTCTAGGTGTTTGTGTATATATAAATATATATGTAAGTGTGCGTGTGTGTGTATATGTATATATATATATATTAACGTGTATGTGTATATATATATTTGAGTGTGTGTGTATGTGTATATATATATATATATATATCTGTGTGTGTGCATATATATATATATATAAATAGGTGTGTTTATATATATATATATATATATATATATATATATAGCTATGTGCATATATATTTATTTGTGTGTGTGTATTTATATACATAAGTGTTTGTGAGTGTGCAGGTGTGTGTGTTAATATATATGTTAGAGTGTGTGTGTATTTATATGTTAGAGTGTGTGTGTGTATATATATATATATATATATATATATATATATATATATATATATAAACGGGATATGAGCCGTAGTGCTCATATTCCTACATGAGCCATATACATGTGGACCAATAGAAATAGAGTATATTAGTGCACATGGGTGCACATGGGATGTAGGAGTCTATTCTTATTAGTCCACATGTGCATGGCTCATTTAGAAAAATGAGCACTATGGCTCATATCCCGTTTACCCTATATATATATATATATATATATATATATATATATATATATATATATATATATATATATATGTATGTATGTATGATTATATATATATATATATAGATATATATATATGTATATATGTGTGTGTTTGTGTGTTTATAGTGGTGTGTTTGTGTGTGTGCGTGCTCGTGTGTGTGTGGGGCTGTGTGTGCAGCGAGGGCCAGCAAGTGCAGCTGCAGCAGACATCAGCTAAGCAGCAGCAGCAACTAGCATTCGCAGCGCCGCGTGGCTCTAGTGGCTAGGTAGTAGAGATATAGATTGATAGAGAGTTATATAGATAGATTGGTAGATAGATAGATTGGTAGATTTATAGATATATAGATAAGATAGATAGATAGATAGTTAGATAGATAGCTAATTAGCTAGATAGATAGATAGATAGATAGTTAAATAGTTATATAGATAGATGGATAGGTAGATAGTTAGATATAGTTAGATATCTATATCTATATCTATATGCATAGATATATATACCTATAGCTAGATAGGTATGTATTATAGTTATATATGTATATATATTTAGGTGGGTGTAAGGTATGGGTTATGTGTATATGTGTTGTGAATATATATGTATATGCATATAGATATCTAAGTGTATATATATATATATATATATATATATATATATATATATATATATATATATAGCACACATACATATATATATATATATATATATATATATATATATATATATATATATATATATATTTATGTGTGCTATATATATATATATATATATATATATATATATATTTATGTGTGCTACATATATATATATATATATATATATATATATATATATATATATATATATATATATATATATATATTTTCTAGCCTAGATTAATAACTAGGAATATATTTATAAGCCTAATAGCTAGCTAGAGGGGTATTAGAGCGATACCTCAATACCTTGGGATACCGAGGTATCTTAGTACCTTGAGATATCCAAGGTATTGAGTTTCGAGCGGGGTTTTTGAGCAATAGCCTAGGAATAATATTGGAGTAATTTTTATATGCTTATGTGTATATATTTACGCGTGCTAGTATAGGTTTTAGCGGGTTTAGGTGGGGTGCGTGGCCTAGGGCGAGGTATCGGATACCGAGGGTATCCCGGTATCTCAAGGAGGCGAGTTTGAGAGTTTTCTAGCTTAATGAGCTCGGTTTGACCTAAAATTTTAGGGGCACCCTAGTTTGACCTAGCTTTGACCATAATTGTCCCCGTTGACCGTAAAAGTCAATGTTTGACCTAGTATTGACTTTTTAGACTACGGGTTGACTTTTTGACCCAAATTTTACCGGTTTGACTCGTTCGACCTAGAATATCCCTAGAAGCCTGTTTTTAATTATTTTATATCAGTTTAAATCCATAGAACCCTGTTTAATTCTGCTTTTCGCAATAGGTTCTTGTGACACCGGTCCGGATCTCGATCCTCATCAGTTGCTCAGGACATCAGGCAAGTACCTACCTCTGATAGTTTCTATTTCATGATAGCGTTTATATCACCTGTTCTAGAACTGTGATACTTGATTCGGACACATTGTTACATGAGCTGGTACTAGTAGATCCCGTCATGAGATGCTATCCCCCTTACCGTGTTTAGCGGGTACTCTATCACGTGTATTTCATCATGTGCTTCGGGTATTGATTCTCATGTGCTATCATGTGCTTCTTGTGCTCCCGCCTTCGTGTGCGCGAGCTATTATCATGTACGTAGTGTGTTGTGGTTGGATCCAAGAGTATTAGTGGGAGAGGGGAGTAGGAGTTGGTTATGTGATCAAAGCCAAACAGTATTCATGTGTATGTCGGTTATGCAACTCACGCATAACAGAGTTATCGTAGTATTTTTCATGTGCAACCTAAGCCGATCACATAACGAACTTGTGCTCAAGGCACTTAGCTAGTATTTATGTTTCTCACATGCAGTCACTTTTCCACTACTTGTGTTATTCTCTAGTTTATTTTGCAGCTACTTATTCTACTCCATCATATATTTATTTCCTGTGCATCTTGTATACTTTTCTATTGCTCTTCATATACACCTTACCATGTATTTGGAGTTGCTTTCAGAGTTATGTACTTCGCTCCAGTCCTGACTGGGCATATTTTTTTCCAGAGGATCCTAAGGATTATTGCCCGACGTTCTACGGGCCGGGTGTTGACGAGGGTTGCGACCCCGATATAGAGGAGGAGTGCAACGAGGAGACACCTTTAGCGCCCTAGTTAGCTAGGTGGGTTTCCTGGGTTGTTCTCAGTTGATTATTTTGGATGATTGTACTTATTCTTTTGTTGCTGTGAGATGTTGTAGACTATTATAGACTTGGACTGCATTTTGGATATTGTCTTGCTCTCTTTGGTTCTGTTTTTTTGTTCATATCATATCGTGCTTTTATTTTTTTCCCTAGTTATTGTGATTGAGAGCTTATATATATTGCGTGGTTGCCCTCCTTATGGAGAGGATTATTCATATATATATTGCGTGGTTGCCCTCCTTTTGGAGAGGTTATTGTCAAATTTTTTTGTGAGATATATAGATTTGTTTGACCTAGAACGAACCTTACAGCGTTCTATCGCCGATTCTGCGGCATAGGCTGGACGTACCCACGGCTCATGTCCAATTTTTTGGGTGCGGGTCATGACACGTTTTTGGTGGCGGCCCATGCAGGTCTAGTTTTTAGGTTTACCTGTAATAGGATATAGGATATAGGCTGAGAGAGAGTGTGCTCAATCACAACTAGGACCCTTCCTGATTTCTTTTGTTATCTTCAATTTTCCTGAAATTGTTTTCTTTTGTAATATTATTGTCCTTCCTTGATGATATCGTATCTTGCACCGTTGGTGATGTTATCTCAGGTTCTGTTCTTCTTGATTCCATTCCAGTACTTGCTTTATTTGATTCCGGGGCTTTCCATAGCTTTGTGTCTGTATCTTTTGCTGTTAGACACCACCTTGTTGCTGAACCTTTAGCTAGACTCTGCAAGATCACGACCGGGGGTGGTATCATCCTAGTCAGTGATGTCTGCAGAGACCGGAGAGTTACTTTGGGAGGCCGGGAGTTGAGAGTGTGCCTACTCGTAATGCCACTTCCGAGCTACGATATTGTACTCGGGATGGATTGGCTGAGTACGCATTATGCTAGTATAGATTGTCGTGGAGGCAGAGTGTTGTTTAGTCCGCCGGGTGAGCCAGAGTTTCAGTTTGCCAGAGGAGCAGCGGAGCAGAGCGAGGGAGTCTTCTGCGGAGCCCTGGTGGTAGAGCCGAGGTTGCTACATCCACTGATAGAGGAGTATATGGATGTCTTTCCAGAGGAGTTGCCAGGGTTACCTCCGGACAGAGATGTGGAGTTCTCTATAGACTTGGTGCCAGGCGCGGAGCCGATATCCCAGCACGTCTATAGAGTCAGCAACAGTGAGCTGATAGAGTTGAAGAAGCAGGTGGATGAGCTTCAGGACAAGGGATTTATCAGATCTAGTTCTTCTCCGTGGGGTGCTCCGGTACTTTTTGTACCGAAGAAGGATGGGTCGATACGGATGTGTATCGACTACAGGGCTCTGAACAACCTCACAATCAAGAACAAGTATCCGCTGCCGCGTATTGATGATCTTTTTGACCAGTTAAGCGGAGCGAGGGTGTTTTCCAGGATTGATCTGAGGGCAGGCTACCACCAGGTGAAGGTCAAGAAGGAGGATATTCCGAAGACAGCTTTTTGGACCAGATATGGACAGTATGAGTTCATGGTGATGCCGTTTGGGTTGACTAATGCCCCGGCAGTGTTCATGAATATGATGAACAAGGTGTTCCATCAGCATCTGGACAGGTTTGTGGTGGTGTTTATAGATGACATTTTGGTGTATTCGAAGACCCCAGAGGAGCACGAGGAGCATCTGAGGATAGTGCTGGAGACTCTCAGGAAGGAGAAGCTTTATGGAAAGCTTTCGAAGTGCGAGTTCTTCCTTGACAAGGTTGAATTTCTTGGTCATGTGGTGACTGGAGAGGGGATCTCGGTGGATCCGAGTAAGATCTTGGCAGTTGAGGCATGGAGTGCTCCGAGTTTAGTAGCCGAGGTCAGGAGTTTCCTGGGACTGGCAGGTTACTACAGGAGATTTGTTCAGGATTTTTCCCGGATTGCAGAGCCGTTGTCCAGGCTGACCCAGAAGGACGTGGAGTTTGTTTGGTCAGAGGAGTGCCAGGTCGCCTTTGATGAGCTGAAGAGGAGGTTGACGACAGCTCAAGTGTTGACGTTGCCATCAGGTTCTGGAGGATTCACTATCTATAGTGATGCATCGGGGAAGGGACATGGTTGTATATTACAGCAGAATGGGAGGGTGATTGCCTATGCTTCTAGGCAGTTATGTCCTCATGAGAAGAACTACCCTACCCACGATTTGGAGTTGGCAACGGTCATCTTTGCTCTGAAGTTGTGGAAACACTATTTATACGGAGAGTGTGTGGAGATCTTCACAGACCACAAGAGCTTGAAGTATGTGTTTACCCAAAAAGAGCTGAACATGAGGCAGAGAAGATGGTTGGAGTTGATGAAAGACTTCGACATATTGTTGTAGTACCATCCAGGGAAGGCGAACGTAGTTGTGGATGCGTTGAGCAGGTATCCGGTAGCTATGTGCCTGACTACAGATCGTTATCTTCTGGCAGATCTAGAGAGCTTGGGCATTGAGGTGATAGTGCCTGGAGTTGAGATGCAGATATGGGGAATGCAAATTCAGTCAGAGTTGGTAGACCGGATCAGGGCTACACAGTTTGAGGATGAGCCCCTGAGGAGTATCAGGGCGCAGGTTAAGATGGGATTGTCAGATGACTTCACCATTGCTGATGACGGTTCTTTGCGGCACGGTACCAGGTTGTGCGTGCCAAATGGGTCATTGCGCGAGGAGGTTCTTCAGGAGGCGCATCGATCCCAGTATTCTATGCATCCAGGTGCTAACAAGATGTATAGAGATCTGAGACAGCATGTATGGTAGTACAGGATGAAGCGGGAGGTAGCACGCTTCGTATCCCGATGCTTAGTGTGCCAGCAGGTGAAGGCGGAGAGGCAGAGGCCAGGAGGATTACTCCAGCCGTTACCCATTCCGGAGTGGAAATGGGAGCATGTGACCATGGATTTTATTTCTGGACTTCCCCGTTCTCTAGGCGGAAAGGATATTATTTGGGTCATCGTGGACAGGTTGACCAAATCGGCCCACTTTCTACCATTCAAAGTGGGTACGTCTACTGAGAGACTAGCAGAGATGTATGTGCGCCAGATAGTCAGACTGCATGGAGTTCCTGTGAGCATAGTATCAGATCGGGACAGTCGCTTTACTTCACATTTCTGGAGGAGTCTGCAGGCTAGCTTGGGCACCCAGCTCAAGTTTAGTACTGCATATCACCCACAGACAGATGGTCAGTCAGAGAGGACCATTCAGACACTTGAGGACATGCTTCACACTTGTGTTTTGGATTTCAGAGGCTCTTGGAAGGATCACTTGCACTTGGTAGAGTTTGCTTACAACAACAGCTACCAAGCCAGTATCGAGATATCACCTTTTGAGGCATTATATGGATGGAGGTGTCGCACTCCGTTATCATGGGATGATGTAGGCTAAAGAGCTTTGCTTGGCCCGGAGATGGTGATTAATGCAGCGGAGAAGGTCAAGCTCATTAGAGATAGACTTCGGGTGGCTCAGAACAGGCAGCGGCATTGGGCCAATAGCCACCGGAGACCTCTGGAGTTTGAGGTATAGCTTAGAATTTAGATTTTGTTCTTATGTTTGCTTGTGATTGCTTGTTTTAGAATAAGTGCAGAGACCTTGTTTGTGCTAGGTTGGAGATCTGGTGTTCCTGAGGATTTCTCCGATGCGGGGCACTATTCGCTTCGGTGGAGGCGGGAAGCTTAGCCCACGTTTCGTCGGACCCTTCCGTATTGTTGAGAAGGTTGGCGCCGTGGCATATAGGCTAGAGTTGCCGCCTACGCTGGAGGAAGTTCATGATGTGTTCCACGTGTCATAGTTGAGACGGTACATGGCAGATCCCAGTCACGTATTGGATCACTCAGAGATCGTGGTGGGCCCTACTCTTAGCTATCCAGAGCAGCCGGTGGAGATTCTGGATCGACGGGAGAAGGTGTTGAGGAACCAGACTATTCCCTTGGTTCGCGTTGCGTGGAGGCATCACTCTCCAGGTGAGTTGACCTGGGAGAGGGAGGATGAAATACGCGAGCGATACCCCTATCTTTTTGAGCCCTGAGGTATGGTTCTTTTCTTGTATTCCTGTCCTAGTTTCGTCTTTTAATTTCGAGGACGAAATTATTTTAAGGAGGGTAGGCTTGTCACTACCCGATTCTAGAAAATAGGGTTATTTTTTATTTGGTAAATTGTGAATTATATTTAATTAGTTATATTTATATTTAATTAGTGATTGTATTATTTTTAATTGATTATTTTAGGATTTTGGCTAGCCTGGACCCGTGTCAGACCCTAGTGGACCCATGTCCGACCCAGTCCACACCCCAGTAAGACTTATTTTTGGGTTTATAATATTTATTATATTTATAGTGGGTTAGTTGGAGAGATTTGGAGTTAGTTTGAGTGCTTTTGGAACCCGAAACCCAAACCCAAGTGAGAGGGAGGAATTTTGGACATTTGGAGATTTGTGAAACCCCTTTATTACACCATGACCGGCCTATTCCCAGCCCCCTCACCCGACCACAGCAGCCCTTTCCCCCATTTTCATCTTCTTCATTCTTCTTCTTCTCTCCACTCTTTCTTCTTATTTCCTTCTCCAAACTTCAAGTAAGTGCCCTATTCCTCTTCTTTCTTTTTCTAACCCTACATTTTTCTCTAACCTAGGTGTATAGAGCCTAGACTTTGTGTGGAGGCAAGATTTGGAGGCTTGGAGCTTGAGGGAGGTGATTTCAAGTGGATTGGAGACTTTGGCCTTGGGATTCCAACTTCCAAGAGGTAAACCCTAATTTTTCCCTTGCTAATTACTCTTATGTAGTGTAATTAGTGGTTTAGAACCTTCCTAGACCCTAAGCCTACCCATGGGAGGAAGTTGGAATAAGTTTGGTTGAGTTTGGAGACTTTGATACTAGGTTTTGTGTCAATTTTAGGTGGAATCCGAATTTGGCCCAATTTTGGGTGATGCCCTAGGTTAGACGGACCTAGGTAGACGTTGTCGGGTATCTTGAGGGTGAGTGCGTGTCTCCGTTCGGACACAGAAAGTCGTGTCGCGGAGAAACGGGCATTTCGGGCAAATTTGGGATTTTCGTCGTCGTCGGTTCTAAGTGCGTGCGCGTTTTTGCCATGGGCCTAGAATCGACGGGATAGCATTTTTTCTAGGATCTAGGCATCATTTAGAACCCGTGGATAAATTTTGGACCAATTCTGAGTTGGTTTGGTGTGCGTTTCAGGAGGTTTTCCGAACCGCACACCGCGTGTTCGTCGAAATGATCGAACGGCCATTTCGACTTGGTTTCCTAGTTTCGGGCTTGTGTGCGCATTGGGTTAGTATCAGGGTGTGTGTGCTAGAATTCTCGGATTATATTTTATATATTTATAGGTGTTTGTGTGTGTCGGGGTCGTTGGGCGTGAGTGGGGCGTGTTATTTGTGTGTTGTGTTGTGTTTGGTATTTGTGTGTCTATGTAAGTTTATATATATATATATATATGTGTGTGTGTGTGTGTGTCTATTTATATGTATATGTGTTTGTATGTCTATATATATGTGTGTATTCATATATATGTGCTTGTGTATGTATACGTCTAGGTGTTTGTGTATATATAAATATATATGTAAGTGTGCGTGTGTGTGTATATGTATATATATATATATATATATATATATATATATATATATATATATATATATATATATATCTGTGTGTGTGTGCGTATATATATATATATATATATATATATATATATATACATATATATATATATATATATATATATATATATATATATATATATATATATATATATATATAGGTGTGTTTATATATATATATATATAGCTATGTGCATATATATTTATTTGTGTGTGTGTGTATTTATATACATAAGTGTTTGTGAGTGTGTAGGTGTGTGTGTTAATATATATGTTAGAGTGTGTGTGTATTTATATGTTAGAGTGTGTATATAATATATATATATATATATATATATATATATATATATATATATATATATATATATATATATGTATGATTGTATATATATATATATATATATATATATATATGTGTGTGTGTCTGTGTGTTTATAGTGGTGTGTTTGTGTGTGTGCGTGCTCGTGTGTGTGTGGGGCTGTGTGTGCAGCGAGGGCCAGCAAGTGCAGCTGCAGCAGACAGCAGCTAAGCAGCAGCAGCAGCAGGACAAGGCTGCAGCAGACAGCAGCTAAGCAGCAGCAGCAGCAGCAAATGCAGAATGCAGAAGCAGCAGCAGCATGTATAGGCAGCAGCAGCAGCAGCACAGTAATGCAGCAGCAGCAGCAGCTAGCATTCGCAGCGCCGCGTGGCTCTAGTGGCTAGGTAGTAGAGATATAGATTGATAGAGAGTTATATAGATAGATTGGTAGATAGATAGATTGGTAGATTTATAGATATATAGATAAGATAGATAGATAGATAGCTAATTAGTTAGATAGATAGATAGTTAAATACTTATATAGATAGATGGATAGGTAGATAGTTAGATATAGTTAGATATCTATATCTATATCTATATGCATAGATATATATACCTATAGCTAGATAGGTATGTGTTATAGTTATATATGTATATATATTTAGGTGGGTGTAAGGTATGGGTTATGTGTATATGTGTTGTGAATATATATGTATATGCATATAGATATCTAGGTGTGTATATATATATATGTGTGTGTGCTATATATATATATATTTTCTAGCCTAGATTAATAACTAGGAATATATTTATAAGCCTAATAGCTAGTTTGAGGCGTATTAGAGCGATACCTCAATACCTTGGGATACCGAAGTATCTCATTACCTTGAGATATCCAAGGTATTGAGTTTCGAGCGGGGTTTTTAAGCAATAGCCTAGGAATAGTATTAGAGTGATTTTTATATGCTTATGTGTATATATTTACGCGTGCTAGCATAGGTTTTAGCGGGTTTAGGCGGGGTGCGTGGCCTAGGGCGAGGTATCGGATACCGAGGGTATCCCGGTATCTCGAGGAGGCGAGTTTGAGAGTTTTCTAGCTTAATGAGCTCGGTTTGATCTAGAATTTCAAGGGCACCCTAGTTTGACCTAGCTTTGACCATAATTGTCCTCATTGACTGTAAAAGTCAACATTTGACCTAGTTTTGACCTAGTATTGACTTTTTGGACCACTGTTGACTTTTTGACCTGAATTTTATCGGTTTGACCCGTTCGACCTAGAATATCCCTAGAAGCCTGTTATTAATTATTTTATATCAGTTTAAATCCATAGAACCCTGTTTAATTCTGCTTTTCGTAATAGGTTCTTGCGACACCGGTCCGAATCTTGATCCTCATCAGTTGCTCAGGACATCAGGCGAGTACCTACCTCTGATAGTTTCTATTTCATGATAGCGTTTATATCACCTGTTCTAGAACTGTGATACTTGATTCTGACACATTATTACACGAGCTGGTATTAGTGGATCCCGTCATGAGATGTTATCCCCCTTACCGTGTTTAGCGGGTACTCTATCACGTGTATTTTATCATGTGCTTCGGGTATTGATTGTCATGTGCTATCATGTGCGTCTTGTGCTCTCGCCTTCGTGTGGTGAGCTATTTTCATGTACGTAGCGTGTTGTGGTTGGATCCAAGAGTATTAGTGGGGGAGGGGAGTAGGAGTTGGTTATGTGATCAAAGCCAAACAGTATTCATGTGTATGTCGGTTATGCAACTCACGTATAACGGAGTTATCATAGTATTTTTCATGTGCAACCTAAGCCGATCACATAACGAACTTGTGCTCAAGGCACTTAGCTAGTATTTATGTTTCTCACATGCAGTCACTTTTCTACTCCTTGTGTTGTTCTCCAGTTTACTTTGCAGCTACTTATTCTGCTCCAGCATATATTTATTTCCTATGCATCTTGTATACTTTTCTATTGCTCGTCATATACACCTTAACATGTATTTGGAGTTGCTTTCAGAGTTATGTACTTTGCTCCAGTCCTGACTGGACATATTTTTTTCTAGAGGATCCTGAGGATTATAGCCTGATGTTCTACGGGCAGGGTGTTGACGAGGGTTGCGACCCCGAGATCGAGGAGGAGTGCGCCGAGGAGACGCCTTTAGCGCCCTAGTTAGCTAGGTGGGTTTCCTGGGTTGTTCCCAGTTGATTATTTTGGATGATTGCACTTATTCTTTTGTTGTTGTGAGATGTTGTAGACTATTATAGACTTGGACTGTATTTTGGATATTGTCTTGCTCTCTTTGGTTCCGTTTCTTTGTTCATATCATATCGTGCTTTTATTTCTTCCCCTAGTTATTGTGATTGAGAGCTTATATATATTGCGTGGTTGCCCTCCTTTTGGAGACGATTATTCATATATATATTGCGTGGTTGCCCTCCTTTTGGAGAGGTTATTGTCAGATTTTTTTGTGAGATATATAGATTTATTTGACCTAGAACGAACCTTACAGCGTTTTACCGCCGATTCTGTGGTGTAGGCTGGACGTACCCATGGCTCATGCCCAATTTTTTGGGTGCGGGTCGTGACAACTGGGCCTGGTTTTTGGGCGATACGGGTCACCGTATTAATTTATTAAAAATTAATGCGCACGGTGTTTTCTAATTATTTAAAAAATAGGCAGGACTAGAATTTAGTATAGTGCAAGTATACTATACATAGTATACTCAAAGTAGAATAATAACGTAATTTAGTTTGGGCAAAACAGGTTCCTATTGGGCCTCCAATTTTGATTGGAACGGACAAGGGTACAGGTCTAAAAATTAATTAAAAATTAATACGGACGTTTGTAACGATATTTGTGCGACTAAACGAGACTCATGCCAGCGTATTTGTGAGTTGCACAAAGCTCAAAATAGTAGACTAGCATGTCTAGGAGAGGTATGTGAACTTTGTTTGGGGGTTACAGTCAATGTAATGCTCTAATTATTGATGTGATGGACATGTGTACTAATAAATAAGATATTGCATAAATAAATTTAAAATGCTGTAATAAATCCTAATTTGTTAAAAATAATTCTAATTTTACTATCTAATGCTAAAATCTGGTCGAGAGAGTTTACAATCTACCCTTCTTAGAGCATTTCGTCCTCGAAATTAAAAACAGACATATATAGAAAACTATAGATTGATTTGAAATATTAGGACATACCCAGGCCTTCGAATAGATGGGGAAAACGTTGTCAAATATCCTCTTCTCGTTCCCAGGTTGACTCACCTGGGACATGATGTCTCCATGCAATATGAACAAGAGAGATAGTCTGACCTCGCAGCACCTTCTCGCTTCTGTCTAGGATCTCTACAGGCTCCTTCTGGTATGATAAACTCGGGCCGATAGTGATCTCCGAGTGGTCAAGCACATGACTTGGATCTAGAATGTACCTCCTCAGTTGAGATACGTGGAAGACGTCATGCACTCCTTCTAATATTTGGGGTAAGGCTAGCTTGTAAGCAACTTCTCCGATGCGTTCCAACACATCGAATGGTCCGATGTACCTCGGACTCAGTTTTCATCTTCCTCAAAATCTGATAGTTTCTCGGGTAGGTGAGATTTTCAAAAATACATGTTCCTAACTTGGAACTCTAGAGGTCGTCGATGTACATTTTTCCAGTGCTTTTGTCTGTCCTACGCTGCTCGCAGGTGCCCTTGGATCTTCTTTACCTTCTCCACCGTATGAACGACCAATTATGGTCCTAGGATCTGTCTTTCGCCTACATCGCTCCAACATACTGGAGAACGACATTTCCTACCATACAATGCTTCAAAGGGAGCCATCTGAATGCTCGCTTGATAGCTATTGTTGTAGAAAAACTCTATCAAATGTAAATGATCTTCCCATGATCCACTGAAATCAACCATGCATGCTCTCAGCATATCTTCCAGTCTCTGAATGGTGCACTCGGACTGGCCATCTGTTTACGGGTGATACGATGTGCTGAACTTTAGGCGGGTACCAAGACTTTCTTGCATACTTCGCCAAAAGTAAGATGTAAACCTCGTATCCCTGTCAGACACTATACTGACTGGTACTCCGTGCAGACGTACGATCTCTTTCATATACATGTCTGCCAAGATTTCTGTAGATTGCCCGACTCTGAAGAGTAAAAAGTGGGCAACCTTGGTGAGTCGATCTACGATCACCCACACAGCATTACGACCACTGGGACTTCTTGGAAATCTTGTAACGAAGTCCATAGTGATGTGCTCCCATTTCCACTCAGGTATTGGGAGTGGTTGAAGTAGACCTGCGGACCTTTGATGTTCAACCTTGACTTGCTGACACACCAGGCATTTTGCCATAAAGCGGACTATCTCTCTCTTCATTCCATGCCACCAATAGTATTATCTCAGATCCTTGTACATCTTTGTGCCACCTGGATGGATAGAGTATGTTGAGCTGTAAGCTTCTGACATTAGGTCATCACAAAGTTCTCCATTTGGAACATAAAGACGTTCTCCACATCTTAAAGTCCCATCTTCATGTATGTGCAATCCTGTCTGTATTCCAGTCTCAGTTCTTTTTTGAAGTCTCTGGAATATGGCATCTTTTGGCAGGGCTGCCTTGATTCTCTCGACCAATGTTGATTGTAACTGATAATTTGATAATTGGCCGTCAACTCCTGGCCTAATGACCTTTATACCCAATTGTTCTAGATCTCTCAGTAGATCTGGTTGGATGATCAGAAAGAATGCCGTGGGTCTCCTCCTTAGAGCATCAGCTACTACATTAGCCTTTCTGGGATGGTACTGCAGATCAATCTCGAAGTCTGTCATCACTTTGAGCCAGCGTCTTTGTCTCAGGTTCAAGTCCTTCTGGGTGTAGACGTACTTCAGGCTCTTGTGATCAGTGAATATCTCCACTCGTTCGTCGTATAGATAATATCTCCAAAGCTTCAGGACAAAGATGACTGCGGCAAGCTCCAGGTCGTAAGTGGGATAATTCTTCTCATGGGTCCTCAGTTGTCTAGAGGCATAGGCTACAACCTTCCCATGTTGCATCAAGACACAACCTAATCCTTTTTCGGATGCATCGCTATATATTACGAATCCTCCAGATCCAGATGGTATGGTCAAGATAGGAGCCATAGTCAGACGCTTTTTTAGCTCATCGAAGGCTATCTGACACTCCTCAGACCAGATAAACTCTTGCTCTTTGCGGGTCAAACGGGTTATCGGCTCTACGATCCTTGCAAAGTTCTCTACGAACCTCTGGTAATATCCGGCAAGTCCTAGAAAATTCCTCACCTCTGAGACGTTGGTAGGGGTTGGCCACGTCTCTACGGATGAAATCTTCGTCGGGTCTACCGAAATGCCATATTCTGTGATAACGTGCCCAAGAAAAGAGACACGATCAAGGAAAAACTCGTACTTGCTCAGCTTAGCATAAAGACTCTCATGTCTTAGCGTCTCTAACACCAGTCTCAAGTGTTCTTCGTGCTCCTCGTGGCTCTTCGAATACACCAAGATGTCATCGATGAAGACTACCATGAACTGGTCCAGATACTGGTGGAAGACTCTGTTCATCAGGTTCATAAATACGGCAGGTGCATTTATCAGTCCAAAAGGCATCACCAGGAACTCGTAGTGACCATAACGAGTCCTGAATGCTGTCTTTGGAACGTCTTCTCTCCGTACTTTTACCTGATGATAACCTGATCTCAAATCTATCTTTGAGAACACCACTGCTCCTGTCAGTTGGTCGAACAGATCATCAATCCGCGGCAGGGGGTACTTGTTTTTGATTGTCAAAGCATTAAGGGCTCTGTAATCAATGCACATACGGTATGTTCCATCCTTCTTTGGTACAAACAACATTGGTGCTCCCCAGGGTGATGCACTAGGATGAACAAATCCCTTGATCTGTAATTCTTCTAGCTGTAGCTTCAGCTCGTCTAGCTCATTTTTTGCCAACCGGTACACATTTGAGGATATTGGTGTAGCTTCGGGCACTAAATCAATAGTTCACTTCTCTGTCAGGCGATAGGCCTGGCAATTCCTCCGAAAATACATCTTCGAACTCTGCAACAATTGCTGGGGGAGCTGTCTCCATTGCCATGTAAGCTCTAGGTGTCTGACCTACACCTTGCTCGATGGCGCCCCGCATGTACTCGAACTTCGGGTGACCTGGTGGTCTAAAAATAATACTACCCTTTCGGTAGTCTAGTATAGCATTATACTGGCTTAACCAGTCCATGCCTAAGACAACGTCAAAGTTTGGCATTGGGAGTACCAAAAATTGTGCTCTCAGCTCTCTACTACAAATGACTACTGAGCACGTTTTAATAGTGCTGGTAACCAGTACGATGCCTCCTCCGATAAGAATCTTCCAGCACTTAGGAAGTGGGGAAGTAGCTATTTTGTGCATGGCTACGAAGCTACTAGATATGAAAGATAGTGTAGCGCCAGAATCAAATAATGCGATTGCAGGTAATGATGCAACTAAAATGGTACCTGTAATAGTTTCTCCTTCCGGTTCTTCCGCAACTGTTGCTAATGCAAAGACATGTCCGTGCCTTTGCCCTCTGGTCTGTTATCTGGCTTGGTGGAACCGAGTCTCCTGTGTGGCCAGGGGTGGTCCTCTTTGAAATCCTCCAGATGCTGGGGGTCGTTGACCTCCAGTTGAGGGTAGCATCCTCTAGGCTGGTGCTGCTGGTCTTTGCCCGTTCTGGGGTGCTGCCTCTCTGCGTTGTGGGGAGTCTCTGGCCATATGTTGACTTGCTCCACATATCATGCATAGTCCATTCTTCTTTCGGCAGTCTCTGACATAATGTCCCTTCTTGCCATAATAGTGATAAGTCGGAAGCTCCTTGTGCTGATATGGCCCCGTCTTTTGCTGTGTCTGCATTCCCGGACGACAAATTGGTCCTCCTGCTCTAGGCTAGTTTTTGGCTGGCATGGTTATGTTAGAGCGCCTTGCTCCTAGGCTAATGGCCTCCTGAATCCTTGCCTCTGAAAGAACCTCCTCATAGGAGATCCTCGACTGCGTAGTAGTATACCTCTGGAGCTCGAAGGTAAGGCCGTGATGGAACCTCATGGCCTTCTCCAGCTCATTAGGTATCAGAATGGCACCAAATCGGCTAAGCCGACTGAATTCTGTGTCATAGGCGTCGACGGTCATATTTTCCTGTTCCAGATGCAGGAACTGGGAGTACAGAGCATTTTTGACCGTGGCTGGGAAGTACTTTGCATTGAAGTACTCTAAGAATTGCTTCCAACTCTGGTTCTTGCCGACGCTGCATTCTATGGAGTCCCACCAGTGATGGGCGTTGCCTTTAAGTTGGGCCCTTACTGCGGTCATCCATAGGTCTGGTTGAAGCTGTGAACCCTCCAGCAGTATCTCCGTGTTGGAGACCCAATCTGAGATCTCCTCCGGAGTTTCGTTGCCTGAAAAGGTTCTCGGGCCCATCTGGCGAAAGCCTCGGACAGTACCAGCTGGTTGACAGTTGTTGGTGCTGGAGTGGATGTCCTCTCCAGAGCTGTCATCAAGCTCTGCCTCAAATTTTTGGTTTGATGCCACTGTGCCTGCATCATGGCTTGGAAGAATTGGAATATTTGAGGCTGTCCCTCTAGTTGTGGCATCAGGGCTGGAAGGGGTGGAGGTGGAGGCAAATGTGTCTCCACCTATGGTGTCGGTGCCTGGGAAGTCTGTCCTTCCTGCTGGGCTGGCTTAGCTTTCTGGGTAGGATTCTGATGAAGGTATCGGGTTGTTGGATAGACCAGTGTCCATCTCGGGGACTGGTCTCTCGGGGTAGTCGGGGTTCTTTGGACATCTTGCGAGGGGTCTGTTGCTTGGTCAACCACATCAGCTGCGTGTCCACTGGGTACGTCCATATTTCTGAAGAAGATAGAATAATTAGAATAGCAAGAAGAAAAAATAATAATAATCAAGCAGGATACAAAAATTCAATGATGAAGTCAGAGTGGATGAGACATAGTTATTCCTATCCAATTGCAGGCTTGCTGGGCATGTTATCATGCCACTAGCAATTAACTCAACCTGTATGGGCCACCACTAAAACTATGTTACGCCCCAGTCCCAAAATACACGAAACCAGGCCACGTGGCATTGGCCAGCTGACACGTCACTAAGGGATTATCCAATTTAAAGGATCCAAAGAGATGTGCTACGCTGTCCTAAAATACTAACAAGTTTAATACAGGTAAAATCTAGTCTCGTCCACAAAATATCAAGAAGTACTGAAATAAGTGCTGGAATATATATAAGTGCTAAGTCTGAAATATCATAGTACAAATCAGATATGTCTGGTGGGAACAAACCCACTACAAAAGATAAAGATAAAAGTACTGAAATAGAATAAGTCTAGAGCGTCTATCTAGGTAAGAAGCTCCAGCTCCGGATGAACATACTATTAAAGATCAGGGAGAAGAGGCTCCAGCTCCAAGTGCACTTACTACCAAAGATCAGGCAGAATAGGCACCAGCTCTAGGTGCACTTACTACTAAAGATCAGACAGACTCTGATGGCAGCACCTCTAACTCATCCTCAGTTGCATATTTTATCTCCTGTCCGGGACCGTATACTGTGGGGTAGTATGCCTCATCTAGATCTGGAAGGGAACCAGGTCCTCAGTGGGATATAACAAGATACATAAAAATATGTCATATATAAATACTGAATAAATAAATAAAGGGTGAGCTAACCATCTAAGTGAATGCAATGTAAAGACAATCTTGGTACGTATGGGTAGGCGTAGGCATATCGTCCAACATCCTCTAGAGTGTAGTATCTGCAACGTCCATCATTCTGAAGAATGAGGTATCTTTATATATATAACGTCCAACACTCTAAGGGGTGTGGTATCTGCAAAGTATATAACGTCCGTATCACTCCGAAGAGTGCGGTATCTACAATAAAGAAGGTGGGTGTCCCATACGCCTACTAGTTGTCTTCCCCGCCCAATATAGTTATACAAGTTAAATCCACAACGTG